>QYAM01000133.1:0-55605 GCA_003988965.1 Neobulgaria alba | reverse complement strand
ACAACTTATAAACACGATTATTAAGATTATTATTATATAATATAAAATGTTAAAAGAATTTATTATAAATAAAGATAAGCTCTTTATCTTTATATTTTAATAATCCTTAATTAGTTTATTAAAAACATATTATAAGATATTAATATCGTTTTATTTATAAATAAATAAATAAATAAAACGTATTAATTAAGTCTTAAAGTAATACTTAAGATACTATATTAACTATTAATAAATAAATTAAGTAGCTTTACTACCTATAGCTTAATTTATATATAATAACGTAATTATAAAGATAACTAAGGTCTTATTATTTAAAGTAAATTATAACTATTGCTTTATTATTTATTATAAACTAAGGATTATTAAAAAAAATATATATTATATAAAAATTAATATAGATCGATTAAAATAGTTATATAAATAATTATTTATAAATATTTAGTTTTATATTAAACGCTTAGCGTTTTATTATAATTAAAAACGTCTTAAAAAACTAAGACTTAAAAAAGAGAATAAAGTTTATCTTTTTAAATAAAATATTAAGATAATAAAACTATTAAATAAACTTAATTATAAGAAGATTAAACTATTTAAAGTTAAGATAGTTATAAAAAAAGTTAATTATCGCTTAAGACTTTTAAAGTATATAAAAATCAACTTAGTGTTTTATATCTTTTTATTAAAACTAACACTAGTTAATATATTAATTATAGTATTAAAACTTTTAAAAGAAAATAAAATAATTTAATATAAAGTCGAAGCTATTATTAAATAAGCTAAAGAAAAAGATAGTTAGTTATTATATAAGGTATAATAAAAAGGCTATATAAAATAAGACAATACTTAAAAACTAAAAAAAAACTTATAAGGTTTAAAAAACTTACTTCACCGCTTTTAAAAGTAATAAGCTGATTCTAAAGAGGATTTAAAAAGAAGGGCATCTTAAAGGCTATATTAAAACTAGTTATAGCGCCTTCGCGCTTTATTTATTCTTAACGCTCCTTCTCTTGCTTTTCTTTTGCCTTTAGGATATCTAGTTCGTCTAAGTAACGAAGACCTTAATAAAGCATTTCCTCTTAACGCTTTTTAAGGAATTTCTACTAATAATATAACCGGTCGATCTAGGCGGCTGCCTCTTACTATTTAAAATACGCTAGCTCCTTTTATTCCTTTAGATCAGTAAGCTAACGCTTTAAGAACCGCTAGTCTAAGCTCTATAGAACTTCACTCTCCTAAGTTTAAGAAGCCTTAAACTAAGCATTACACTCTTTAATAGAATGCTTTAATTAAACACACTTTAAACAGCGAGGGCTTTAAGCGCTATACACTATATATCTTCTTTAATTCTTAATATAGTTATTATAAAGAACTATAATAACATCTATATTTTTAATTAAAACGGCTAGTTCGAGTCGTTTATATCTTTTTTTATTAGACACGGTTTCCTAAAGAGGCTCTAGGTCGTAGGGCAGAAGGGAGGAGCTGTTTTATTTATTACGACGAATAGGTAACATAGTAGGATAAGAGGAAGCGTTTGATTTTCTATAATGATTCCCTTAGCTATAATTTAAACGTCGAGGACGACGCTAGGAAGGACAAGGGATAGTGTTACGACTTATATAACTAAGGACCTTAGGCTTAACTAATAAGAATGCCCCTTAGTAGTAGAACCTAGGTTAAGTGACGCCGTTAAGTAAGGAGTCCTAAAGGCTAAAGTTTAGGACTTTATAAAGCTAGGCTTTATAAAAAAGACTCTAAGGCTTCGGACTTTAATATAACACGAAGGCTTTATATAAGTAGGAATATTTACGCACTTAGATAAAAGCTTTATACTTAACTTAAAATAGTAATATATACTTATTATTATAATATTACTTATTAAATAATTATTAAATAAGGACTATAATATATCGACCTTTACTTAAGAGACTTATACTTTAAGAGTCTAAGTATCTAAACCTAACTCTTTAGATAAACTAACTTTATAGCTACTACGTTATTATAATAGTAATAATTAAAACAGCTATTATACTAAGTATATTTTAAAGCCTCTTAAAAGTAAGCTAATAGTTTACTTAAGAACTTAATAAATACTAAATAATATATTAAATATACCTTTTTATATTCCTTTTTATAGTCTTTATAAGAGCTTTCTTATTTAAGAAAATATTAAATTATTTATTAAAGAATACTAGTATTAATATAATATTTATATCTTAATTAGGCTTAGCTTAGTCATATGACATAGGTTAGTATAGCCCTCTAAGGGCTATATTAACACTATAAACTTAATATATAATAACTAAACTAAGAACACATTATATTAAGCTACGCCCTTCCTACGTAGAGTGACCTATGCTCTTAGTTCACCCGCTATTACCGGTTTTATACTAATAACTAGTTTCTTTAATAATCTCTTTTTATAATTTTCCTTATTATTAAAGGTTTTAAATATTTATATACTTAGGAGTTTGCTATTCTCCTTTAAATTTCTAGCTAGAGGGGCTAAGTATAATAGGAGTCTTTATAATAAAATTTAGATAAGTTAATTAATTAGGCAGTTCTATTGACTATTTTTAAAATAAGGGGAAAATTTTTATCAGGAATCGGAGTTTCGCTTAAGTGGGCCGTATGTAATGGCCACAACTCTTACTATACCGCTTCTCTTGGTGCTTTGCAGGGATGAAGCCCCCTTAACCTTTCGGTTTGGAGCTGATCATCGCCGTCCGCGCTATTTACATCAATATTGAAACTACATCTGCAATCAATCAAGCGCGAGATTTATAATCGCGCCTCCTCCACTTCCACTTCCACCTAAAACATACAAGCCTACTCTCCGGCAGCAGCAACGATCGCTAACAATCATGGCAGAGCTCAAAATCGACAAGAGCCTCTTCTAGGAGCTCTTGTCACAGACTGGACGGTGGGAGTGACTAGAGCCTAGGAGGGACTGGACACCGGAACCCCCCAAGAGTTAAAATTAACCTCTAGGTTTGGCTAGTTAATTTACATGTTGACAACACTAGATGGTTGACTGCACTGGATGGCTGATTGTACTGGAGATGGCAATGCTGGAGCTTCTTAAAAAATTTTCATTTTCGTCTCAAACAGCCCGCTCGCGAGCTCCGAAATGTCCTCTTTCCAATTAGGGACGGTGTTTTATATTTCGAAATCTCGACTTTGTGCGAGTCCGCATGCCGTATTATCGTGCTGCAGCCTCAGTGATGAGCGCGGTCGGAGTCGCTTTGAAAGCACAGTTTCCTCCAGAAAGATATATAAAGATCGAGCCATACATTATCTATCAGTCCAATGATATTATTAAATTTTGAAACGATCGGATTCAATTCTGAGTACTGCTTCCATACTTCCCATTACTTCCCCCTCTCACCAGCGTCAGACTCACAAATCCTGTATCTCCTTAGCAACTTCGATACTTCCCTTGGCCGCGATCCCCTCATCCGCGAAGACTCTCGAAGTTCGCTGTCCCCCCCGACGCCCACCAGATCTCTCCACTGCTCTGCAGCTCGGTTCTTCACTCATTCTTCAACCGTTGACTCACAAACTCGATCGACCATCGTATCGTCAGGGTGCGTCGACATCGTCTCCGCTTTCTCACGATTCGCTACTCTACACTCGAAGCAGCCAAGCGGTCGAGTTGGTACCAGCAATACAGAATAGCACAAGTTAGGATTGATTGTCTACATCGTCAAGCATAATCCTTACTCGACAACGCCGTCTTATGCTGTCACTACTCTCCAACCATCGCATCCTTCTCCGAAAGCTCTCCCCTCCTCTTCCTCCTTTCTTGTCTCGCACCTCTTGGGTTCGATTCTCACGAACAAAATCCTTCTCTCTGCCCCCTCTCTCAGTACCCCTCGACGGGGCCCTGGCCTCTGTGATCTTTATTCGAGCGGAGGAGACTCTCAAAACCATCCAGAATGTTCTCAAACGCTGTAGGGAGTTTAATGCTACCGTACAGTACATCCGACGCCGAGAACGTCGAGAAATTATGCGCTCAAAGGCTAATATTGGCTGGACGACATTGATGATAACATGGAGGAGGCTAATTTAACTGCTAATATTGTGGACTTCAAGTTAGAAAGACATTTGGCTAGTCATACAATTTGCCGGAATTGATAGCTACATGTACATTACGAGCATACCGACAGTTAGAATTTCTTTTCAGCGACCTCATTAGGTGCTCACCAGACCCGATCTCGTTCTCAGACAACACTTCAAGCTTCAGTTTCATGTTAGGCAGCGCTGTCAGAAACGTCGTTAGATCTGACCGATCGTCTATGCTTGAGAAGGCTAACAGTCAATCAAATCATGCTGGTTTCGCGAGACATTACCCTCGATAGGTTCTTTCTCAGAGAGTATTCAAAAAAACCACAGAAAAGTGCTCAGCCTGTCGAGCTGCACCAGTCACAAGATGTTGTTTGGAGAGGTTGTAATATAGAATAGGAGAAAGAGGGTGCTGGGCCACGAGCATCCTGACACACTGAGCTGCATGGTCAACCTGGCCTCGACATACTCGAACCAAGGCCGCTGGAAAGAAACCGAAGAGTTGGAAGTGCTGGTCATGGAGACAAAAAAGAGGGTGTTAGATGAACAGCGCCCAGGCACACTCAGCAGCATGGCCAGTCCTGCTTTCACATGGAAAGAGCTTGGTCAACCAAAACAGGCGCTTAATCTGTTAAATCCCAATTACGAACCTACAAAGCAATTCTTGTTCCTTAATGCATTCATCAATTGGGTCCTCATATAGTTGTGGACAATACCAGACATTAAGCAATGGCGCCTTCGGGATCACTTGTTATAGTTTAGAGCAATATTTATGATTGTGGGAATTGGTTGGAGGATAGGTTGTAAGCACAGACTTTGCATAGCGAGGCGTTGGACGGGATAGGCTACATAACCAAGGCAATTTGTATCCGTAGTCATGGTTTGGGCGTTAAAGCAGGATGGAGTAATACTAAGCGTTCTTTCGTTCTCGAGCCGAGAAAAAGGTGACTTTTCCACGTCCAGTTATTTCCCTACATGAAGTAGAAAAAGTTTTTATCTAGAATGAATGGGGTCCTTTTATAGTATGTCATTTGCAGTGGTTTGAAGTTTTCCCGTCCTTCGAGAAAACCTGCTTTCCTGAGAAGGTTCTCTTCATGATCTCAATGCGAACATCTGAGTGGAGTGCTCAAGGAGCTATTTCATCTTTATACTTGGGATAACCCATGACGTTTCTTTGCTACAGCTAAATACATAAAGAAACCTTCTAGCTTTTCGTAGCGGAAGCAATTGCTTTCGGAGCCTCGACCCAGTCAAAAGTACCAAGCAAATTGGTCAGCCACACGTCTTGAGCACTGTTAGGAACCTCCTGCTGACCTTCGCCAAAATACGACCCACTGAGGAAGGTGTGAGGAAAGCCTGGATCGAAGTCATAAGCGTGTTCAATCCTAGCAATGTCATCCTCACTGAGGGCGATCCGAAGCCCCTCAACATTGCCCCTAAGATGCTCAAGCTTCCTGCATCCTACAAGAGGGAAGACATATGGAGCCTTTTGCAAGACATAGGCCATCGCGACACCAGTAATCTGTGTGCCTTTGGCAGCAGCAATGCTCTCAAGTGTCTTCGCCACAGCTTTCTCCTTTGCTGAAACGATTCCCTTGCGTCCGGGGTTGTTCTTCTCGCGCTCTCTGTAGCCTTTCTCGATTTGGAAATGTCCCTGGCCGAGAGCACCCCACGGTACCAAGGCCATTCCCTCCTCACGACACATTGGGATGATGTCACGCTCGAAGTCGCGGATAGATGCATTCCACAGGCCTTGGTACACAACGAACTGTCGTAACCCGTGGCAGCGGGAATATTCATTTGCTTTGGCCACGACCCACGCTGGTGTGTCGGATATGCCTAGGTAGAGAACTTTGCCGGAAGCCACAAGATCGTTGAGGTTCTGCATCAGTTCAGGGATGGAGGTTGCGTAATCCCACCAGTGGACATAGAGCAGGTCAATGTAGGTAGTCTTCAGCCTGTTTAAGGATTTCTCGACAGAGGTTTTCAATGACTTAGAGCCGTTGCCCCCATAATTAGATTGTATCTTTTCCTTATGGTGAAGTTGATAGGCGCTCGAGTACTTCGTGGCAAGCACAAGGTCGTCGCGGTTGTTACGTGCAGACATCCAGTCTCCAATCCACTCTTCAGACTGGCCGCTCTGATAGCCAATGGCAGTGTCCAGGAAGTTTCCTCCCAACTTTGTAAAGTTGTCGAGGATCTCGAAGGTGGTCGCTTTCGAACATTCGCCCAGATTAGCTTTGTCGTTCGTGCCGAAACCCATGGTACCAAGGCATATTGGCGACACTCTGACGTTGGCTGAAGGGGCAAGTTGACGGTGACGGAAAAGAGCAGACTCAGGTGGGGGTGGAGGTGGAAAAGGCGGGGCCATGGTGAGGTCTTAACGGATGTTGCTTTTGGTGATGGCGGAAATAAAAGGAGAATGGAAGACTCAATATGAAACCGAAGAGACAGAGCTTGAATTCGATATTGGGGAGTGTGATATCTGGAAATCAAAAGGAAGGGAGGGAGAGAACTTTTTTATATACCAGTAGATAGGGTAAGTAAAAAAGTAGGAGACCTTATCTAGCAATTCTTTTACATAGGTGCAGGGAATAAACCTTGTCTCAACGCCCATTTTCTGCCACCAATAAAATAATTTTGCTCACACAAACTAAACCTTGTAACGAGGGCGGCGAGACAAAGTTTACTCCCTGCACCTATGTAGTTCCCAACGATGCTTTACATGACTCAGATTTTAGGCCAAGCATACAAAGTTGCTCCATCAAAAGCATGGAACACTATTACATGGGATAAGCATCCTGCATCAAATAGCGCGTCAAGCAAGTTCACAACGGTCTTTGAGATAAAGTATTGTCTGGTATAGTACGGAAAGCTCTCAGAATGTTCATTGCGCCGCTCTTCACTACTTTAAGATACTAAGATGCCGCTTGGGTAGGTCTACAGCGCATGCCATGGATTCCATGATCCGGCATGCTTGAATCAGGCAATTTACTACGAGCGAAGAATTGGTAAGTCTACAGATATAACGCGTCTCGAAAATCTCAGAAAACTAGGAAAAGCTTCATCACAAGGGAAGCAATCTTGGCTGGAAAACTTGGATACTCAAGGTCGAGAGAGACAGCATAAGAAAAGGGAGACATCCTGCCCGTTGTAGATAGACATTCTCATTGTCTGTTGAGAATTCTCGCAAACATACCCCCCAAGTCAGTTAAATACCATTTAACGATACTGCAGTTCCAAGATCAAATTTTCTCAATCTACTCCTCTCCTCCTATCGTCTCTTGCCCGCCATTTGCACGCCATGGCACCGTCTCTACTCGCAACAGCGAAAGCAACATTTGGAGCGATGATGCGTGGAGTAATGCATTCTGGAATCCCGTTCAATTTCACTGTCGAAAACCTGCCAAGGCCAACTATCGGGAGTACTACAAGAGGTTCGACAGACAGGAGGAACTAAACGTGTATATTAGATTTCCTTAGAGAGGCTGTTTGGAGGCACGCTTCCGTGAAGATTCTTGCTGTGGATGCTTCAAGACAGAGGCGTAAGACTTGGACTCTGTTTATATAGTAGTGCAATGCCAGGAAATGAGCCACTAGGTTTCTTTAAATACCGTTAGAAGAAGGAAAGAAATCAAATGACAATCATACACAATTTGTAAAATATGCAAATGGGTCCACAACCTGTGCTAACAGCTCTAGATTAATGTCAGCAAACCCAAAACTATATCAAGGCAGCGAGAGGTTTCCTTCTGCTTTTGGGGACTGTGGCGACTTACCTATGTAGGGCAAGTTTCTTCTCACAAAGCCTACGGGACTTGGATGAAGGGTTATTGTATCCACAGCGATGGACATGAAAATATTTAATATTTAGCGTCAATCATCACTAGCTTCTGTTCGCCCCTTGCCACCCGCCATAGATTACTTGCAATATACTAGTCCTTTACAATTCTTCAGGCACCAACCCCACTTTGCTGCAAATCTATCGCTGATCTCCCAGCCCCTTGGATCCCACGGATCGCTCCAAACCAGCAGTCCAGTCTGCTCATTGGGAAAGTCCACAAACTCAACGAGATCATTACAAAGCTCGTCTTCATCGAAATGATTCCCACTGAGAGTGGCTGATAGCAAGTTATCCCTCATCTGAGGTATGGGCCAAAGATCTAACCATGGATGGTGAGGAATCGAAAGTTGTAGATTTGTGGGACGGAGAGAGGGTGGACACCGCGCTATGGCTGCTGCATTTTGATTTGCAGGTTTGTTCCAAGGCGAAAGTGGCTCACTACATTCGAGCCATTCAAGATCCCAACCTAAAGCGTAGGTGTTACTTATTAAGACACGCAAAATGTTGAACTGGATGAGAAAGAGGAGCTGATCGGTACGAGGGGAGCCGAGTAAGTAATCTTTCTTGGCTAGAAACTCGAATTCAACTATCACAGCGCGGAGTTGGAAATGAGATATGGTTCGGGAACCCTTCGCTGTTAGCCATTTTATAGTGGGTTGATCTGTTGGGGTTTTGTGGGCTCGTTCCATTACTGCTTCGCTACGGCAAAGTTCTTTTGAGTATTGGAAGCCTATCCCTTCTTCTACAGCGGCGATGAGACCACTGAACGTTGCAGAGAGATTGGCATTCTCGAGTTGCTTTTGCTCCTTAGCTGATGGAGACGAAGAGGTGGAGGTGGGGACCGAGCTGGTTGAAGGTATCGGGGCGGTTGAGGTGAGAGACAATGAAGAGATGGAGGACGAGGACGACAATCCTGGGGACTTCGGCTTTGCTCTTCGCCTTGCGCCTGTGGATTGTATTAGATTAGCGGTAGGCACAGAAAAATGCAATCTAGCTGGATATAGGAGGGAGCTGGCCATTGCCGAGTCTCACTTGAAGGCAGTTTGGCCCATGTTGTTGTTCTGTAGAAGGTGGAGATGATTGCACTGCACGTGACCTACGATATTCTCTTTGATGCAACCTGTTTTGCAACGTCCTTCTTGCAGCCGCATCGGCAAGTCCACTCCAATCCTCCTCTGGACATCTCACTTGTTTAAGCCTAGCCATCATCAAATAACGGAGTAACTGGGGATTGGTAAGCAGGCTGAAGTTGCGACCCTGGTGTAAGCCGTCGATTGGCTTGTAAGTGGCTGTGCTCGTTCAGCGCGTTGGGAGGATTGTGGATGTTTATTGTTGCGAAGGCTGTGACGCATAATCTTGACGTTAAATGCTGTCAAGAAGCAGGCATCGGAAGGCCTAATTCGGTTCTGTTGTATGCAATTTGCTTATCCTACGTCATTAGCTATTGGACGCTAATTCGTATTGCGTGTTCTGCATTCCGTGTTAGCCGGCGTCGAAATTGAGTTTTCGGAACCATAAGCAACCTGCATTAGTCTATCCATCCACTATCTTCCTTGACTTCAACCCCCGGCTCAGGGAGACTTGGATGGGCCTAACACCCTCGCATTTTGTGCATGTGATCCACTCAAGAAAGCATCCAAGGTCACGTGAAAACTTCAGATCGGCGCCTTCGTTCAACTAATGGAAATAGCAAAATCTACCGGCAAAAGCACGATAGTTCCGCACTATAATACGCAATACAACAGTGAAAAAACAGCAATTCCAATCCTCACCCTAAAATCCCCAAAGGTTCTCAAGTCGTCGCCCAATATGAGCCACCAAGCCAAGACTCAGCTCAAAATAGTGTTGGGGGCCATGGCCATTGGAAAGCCAAGTAAATCTTCTACGACCCCGCAACTTTTCTTACGAACTGACATTTTTTTCCCCAAGATACATTCCACGCTCGAATTTATAGTCCTGAAGATGCGGCTCCTCTCCTTGATCTCTTCCATAAACATGGCCACAACGAGATTGATACCGCACGGGTGTACGGAGATGGAACCAGCGAAGAGCTTCTCTCAGAGATGGACTGGCAGAAGCGTGGAGTCGTCATGGATACAAAACTCTATCCTAATAAGGGCAAGTCAACTGCCAGTGGCCTCCAGTACAGCCATACCCCGGAGGATGTTCGCAGAGGTCTCATAGACTCCCTCAAAGCATTGAAAACAGACAAAATCGACATGTTCTACCTTCATGCCCCAGATCGAAGCGTGCCATTCAAGGACACCCTTCGCGAGGTCAACGCACTATACGGCGAAGGCAAGTTCAATCGTTTCGGCATATCAAACTTCCTCTCCTTTGAGGTAGCAAAGATTTGTGAAATATGCGAAGAGAATGATTGGATTAAGCCAACCGTCTACCAAGGAATTTACCACGTGCTTCAGCGGTCGATCGAAGCTGAATTGCTTCCCTGTCTCCGTCACTACGGTATTTCACTATATGCCTTCCAGCCCTTAGCTGCTGGGTTTTTGACCAGCCGGTACCAGCGCAACCAGAGTGAATTTGAAGAGGGTTCTCGCTTTGATCCAAAGCAGTGGGTGGGACGGATGACCCAGGGGCGCTACTTCAATGATTTGTACTTCGACGCGCTAGATGCCATTAAGCTAGTTGCCGACAAGCACGGACTGACTATCGCGGAGATAGCAATGCGGTGGTTAGAGCACCATTCTTTGCTAAAGGCACAATCCAACGATGCTATCATCGTTGGTGCCAGTTGTCTGAGGCATTTGGAGGAGAACCTGGTTGATTTGGAGAAGGGCCCGCTGCCGGAGGAGGTGCTTACGGTACTAGAGCAGGCGTGGTTGATAGCTAAGCCAGTAGCACCTCAGTACTGGCACTGAAGAAGGATGATCTAGGATTCTGTAAGTTTTGACGGAATGAACGCATGGTGGGCCCCAATGTTGAGTCCGCAGTTGCTAGTAGATATTCCATGGCCCGCAGTGATGTTGATACAATATACAGCTTTCGTCTTTGCCTAATGTTGTTTTCTAAAAGAGGCGCTGTGATGCTTCATCTGGAAATTGGAGATTTAAGAAAGGCCAGCCGGACAGAAAGCGCCTTCTTATAGCTTTTTTGAAGCTCGATTTCCTGCTCTACCCCATTTCAATACGTCAAGACGGGATTGCATAGTAATGGAAGCTAGGAAGGATATCCGGCGCCTTCGAGATGGGTTAACATCTCCACAATGTCATAACAGAGATGAGAGATCTGGCAGAAGACCCAAGCTCATCCGGACAATCAGTCTTCGGCCATCTCAATCAGTATTACGGGCCAGTGCACCAGTGCGAAAGAGACTTGAGCAGACTAGCAGTGCAGCTGGAGTTTGGAGAGGGTGAGAGTAAGATGGGGCAACTTGGTTTCAAGGCCTTTTCAAGCAAAGACATTGACAGGCGCCTTCAAGTCATTAATGATAAGGCGACATTCACTTTGCCGGTAACACCTGACAATTTGTATATTTTGTGCTATGACGATCCTCATTCAAGCTAACAGCCATCAGTGCTCTTACTTGCGCTATTAAAGATGATAGAGCGAGGCTAAGTGATTGTTTAGCAAATATTCTGACTAAACAGAGAAGACTGGCTATGAGTGGAAAACAACAGAAAATTCATCATTGGTTATGATCACTAGATCCGTCTTCGAACCATAACGCTGCCTGTACAGCATATCAAAGAGCGATGAGTTTGAGAAATGGAAGCTGGCTTCTAGATCCTTTCTCTGGCTTTATGAGTAGCTAATCAAAATATTTTAGCTGACTGTAGGAAAAGTGTCCCTTGGTAACGATTCCAGACAAAAACCTAATGGGAAAATTATTAAATATATTCTTAGTTCTACAGCCATCGAAGAAGTCAAGCCTTAATACAAGTCTAACCCCGCCGTGGCAATCGCATACTTCTGCTTCAAATTTAACGATACCGAGACACAGAAACACGGCAAATTCACACGCTCGCTAGCCGAGCAGCTGGCCTGGCAGTCTATAAAAGCTCTTACTTGTCTGTAATCGCTGTTCTCTCGTTACCAAGATGGAAAGTAACAACCGACACAAGACGCCCTTGTGTTGATCTTGCAGCAAATTGTGGCTGAGTTTGAGGGCATGTTCATTATTCTTGATACTTTAGACGAATGCAAAGAATGGGAAGACCTCTTAGTACTACTTGAGAGCCTTAATTCTTGGGGGGCAGATAAACTGCACATTCTTGCCATAAGTCGGAGGGAGCGAGACATTGAAGAAACTCTCAAATCATTAGTCACCAGCGAAATATCCCTTCAAAGGGCCCTCGTCGATACTGTCATTTATATGTACTTGTCTGAATGTCTCCAGAACGACGCAAAACTGAAACGGTGGCCTGCGAATGTACGTGAAGAAAATTGTACAATCTCTAATGGATGGAGCACAGGGAATGTAAGCCCAGAATCTTTCGTATTCATTATTCCTAAGTAATATGATTTGATTAAGGAGGACTTAAACCAAACCAAAACATTTTTTATACTAGCTAGAATAATATATCAAATAATAGCCCTTCCTCTCTATGCCTTCCCTACCAAAAATTTGTCAGCTGTTGAAGTTTCTAGCACCTCTCAATACTTATCTTGATCGTAGGAAGAAGTCGTTTCATAAACTTAGATATAAGTTTTTAATCTAAGTAATATGCAACCTGCTTACCCTACAGGGGTTTAAAAGAATATACTTTAAAATCGCTATAAATTTGCTAATTACATGCCGAGACATGTCTGTCCTAGGGTCCGCCTTAGTATATTTTACTTGGCAATAATGTACCCTTGGCAACCGTAAGCAGGCTGCATACTCGTATTCACTAGCCAATAGCCCACACGGAAGGAAGAAGGTCCTAGGAACCCGCGTAGCTAAGTACTTCCGTACAAGGTATTCGCGCTTGAGGTCGCCAAGCCTCGCTTATCGTGAAACACTCATGACGTCACATGACATGAATTCCTACGCAACGCCCGAGCTATTACACTAGCCAATAGATTAACTTTCTATATCCTAATAATAACGCTATTAAAAATTATAAAAAAACTAATATATAAAGAAAAAGAGGTTTTGATTCTAATTATCTACTCTTTTACTTTATAAGATAATCTATACAAAAGCTCGAACTAGTACTATACATTTCAACCTATCTAGCGCTGTGGCAATTTTGCTGCGCAGTTCTCAAGAGCACTTGGATAAGAACCTGCGTGCGTAATCAATTAAGGCGAAGCACCAGTCGGGGTCAGAATTGATAGGTAGCGCAACCAGTCTCTTTTCGGGATACAAGGAGTAGCAGCTGCGAAGGCTCACCATATTCAAGAATACTTCACTGAGCTTCTAACTATATAGTAACGTACCACACCTTCGGGCCAAGCACCGCCGAGAGAGTGACATAACGACTAAGATCATGGCGCCAAGGTGATGAGGCTCTTGGCTCTCATGGGCCCAACCCATGAAGCCAAACTCTCTTTATATTAAAGACCAGGTTGCAGCATTGTAATTAACCTTAGCTGAGCGGTCATTTCAACTTGAACTGGGCTACTTGTTTACTATATAAGTACGGTCGAACCAGCTGAAAGATTCTATTCTTCGGCTAGGCCTCTCAAGAAACAGTTTCTCCTCTCAACTTAGGATTCGCAATTGCCAACAGAAATCATGTCTCCCACCTCCAGCTTCTCGTACTTCCAACTCATCACTACGCTATTAATCGCTGCAGAACAAACGATGGGGTGCGTTGAGACCCGTAGCGTTCAGTTTCTCAGCAGAGGAATCCCTATTGTTGCCAATCTCTTCATCCCCTCTCGGAACTCGACAGTTGCGAACAACACACTGCCTGGAATTGTCGTTGGCCATCCCTGGGCTGGAGTCAAAGAGCAAACCTCCGGTCTTTACGCTAGGCAGCTTGCTGAGAACGGGTTTATCACGATAGCCTTCGATGCTGCCTACCAAGGCGAGAGCGGAGGTGAGCCTCGATTTCTCGAGGATCCTTACCAGCGCGTCGAAGATGTCAAGAATGCCGTGTCGTATCTCTCCACACTGGATGGCATAGTTGACCCCGAACGAATTGGCGCGCTCGGTATCTGCGCGTCAGGCGGCTACGTCCCTTTTGCGGCACAAACCGACAAGCGTATCAAAGCAGTGGCAACTGTAAGCGCTTTCGATGTTGGCCAGTATGTCCGAGAGCCTTGGGGTGGCGGGGATGTCAACTACACTTATCTCGAAAACATGTTGGCGATTGCAAGCTATAACCGGACCCTCGAAACTCGCAGTTCTAAAGCATACCTTGTGCGTGCCACCATCAACTCGCCCGAAGAAATCACGCCAGATACGCCTACGATGTTTGCCGAGGGCTATGACTACTACCGCACGCCACGTGGCATGCATCCTCGGTCTCCAAACTGGTATGTAGCGCGGAGCTTAGAGTTAATGGCCAATTATGACTCTTATGCTTTCATACAACTTATTTCACCAAGGCCGCTGTTAATGATTGTCGGGTCTATTGCGGATACAATCTATTTCAGCGAAAGGGCATTTGCACAGGCTGCCGAGCCAAAGGAGCTTTTCTACGTTGAAGGGAGGACACATATGGATATGTATGATCACACCGATGTCAGCCTGCCGAAGTTGGTGGATTTCATGCGTGCAAACCTATAGGCGCCGGAAACATCACCCTGGGGTGGAGAGTGTAGTGGGCTCTGTGCAGTGCAAGGGCGGATATAAGTCAGTTGGTGGTATTGGGGCAGTTTAAGTTTTCGAGTTCTTACCTACTCTTTATTTGTTCAGTTAAGATATTGTCATTTAACATTCATTCATTCATTTATTCAATATCTTATCCCACTTTAGTTACACCGATATAATACTATCCTATACCTGGATCCGTAGACAATTCTGCCCTTAATCATTTTTGTCTGTGCTGTGCTATTATTTAGTAGAATCATCTCTACATATCTTGTGGCAGAAGCAAGTGTACTAACGAATTTATAGAAATCTTATCTTGAGGCAAGTATAAGAAGATTAGACCGTGGTGTAGGATTTTTGGGATTGGGTATAGTGTGGAGGGATATCCTAGGATTGGGGTTTTGTTAGAATAGAATGTTCGTGAGGGGGTTAGAAATTAGCTGAATGCAATTGCCACGCGAGGATTAAGGTATCTTGGATTTATTTAGGTGGATCTAGGGGCTTCTTGATCCATCGTATCCAGTACACGAGACTTAGTTGGGTATTGGAGAACGAACAATACACAAAGTCGTTTTGCTTAGTATAGTTAAGATTCAATATGTAATCTATACCCGGATATTGGCCTTTCGTAATGCTAGAGGGAGGGATCCGCCTTCATCTTGTTAGCACCAAAGGCCAGGGAATCGACAGGTTTCGAGTGTGAGTAGTAACAATTGTTACGAACCACAGGACATGTCACCTTATAACCTGAGGCTCGGCGACGTCTTGTCGCATAGGGAACCACAAGCTGAGCCTAGATATATAACATCAAAAGCTCAATCAAATTTTTGGAAAGCACACCCTCTACAGAACCTTGCGCGCCTTCGACTTGTGCGCTATTAGCTTCTCGGCTATTCGCTCAACCTTAGATGGATCAGAGGAATAAACTTGGAGACTTTGAGTGGTCCTCCAAACGCCTCGTTCCCGAACCTTGAACGTGATCCAGACGGGGTCAGGCGTCTGAGCCAGCGGAGTTGGATCCTGCAGAAGTGAGCTCGCTAAAATGAACAATGGAGAGGACAACCTTACCTGCCGCCTCCTGGTTCTTAGTCTAGTGGTTGGCTCTAAACTTCTCTCTGACTGGCTTGTCTTCTCTTGTTCCTGTCTCCCTTGTTCCCGAATCTGTTGCCGCCGCCTCTCCTCCCCTTGCCTTTCTTCCTCTTGCTTCTCCTGTTCCCGCTGGCGCTGCTTCTCCTGTTCTAAGTTTTCATGCGCTTGAAATAGCAACACTGAAGGGACGCATCTCAGACACCGTTCTTACAATCAACAACCTTCGGGTAGAAATAACAACACTGAAGGAATACATCTCCCTACAAGCACTAAACAAATTTGCCTCCCTTCCACAAGCAGCCCTTCAGCCTATCGATACTCATCTAGCACCAGTGGCAGGACCAAACGAAGTGGCCTCCCTTGGGCCTTAAACGGGCGAGAAATCCTATAATTCCTATTATGATAAAGGATATTTTATAAGAGAATAAGAAGACCTTTTCGCGTTACTCTAACTTTGAAATATAGGCCTGTATTAACACGCGCCAGGCTAGCGACGACTTTGATTCTAAGTTTGAAGACTTTGCTAAGTCAGAAGGCTTTAAGTTATAGTAATATCGCTCATTTTAGGATAGGGTTTAGTAGTAAGAGGACTGGAACGGAGATAGAGTTAGTCAAATGATAGATATGACATTGTTTTAGAAGGGTGATTAAAGCATTTAAAAGGGGGGAGGAGCAAAACACGTCTTTATTGCAATTTCAAAAGATAGATAAACCTGTGCTAGCACTGGCAAATGGAAGTTATTCACCTTTCCGTATAGTTTACTCTTCACTTGACGGAATGAAGTGTCCGGAGTATTCTATATCATGTTCAACTTCTAGCTACATCTGTACGAGACAGCTTAGATGCTCGCCCTTTACAGTTTGATGTACAGTATCTCTAATGGTAAGTCTCGCTCAACCCTCCAGTAGATTTGACGTGAATGTAGGGCTAATGAGCCTCAAGGTGGAATGACTAGATTCGTCTCCTAACTCGCCATTTCCGATATACACTAGAAACATTATCTGCTTTATGGTAACTCCAGCAGGAGAAATTGGTTTTGCATTAATTCGTCTCAATGGATGTATTGGAGATAACATGCGAACGAATTCTCGTCGTAAATCTTAGTGCTAGCGATGCCATAGTTGGGATCATCGCTTTGACCCTGTCAAATAGTGGAGTAAGATTGAAGATTGGCATGACATTTTATCACGTAGACAGCTTCTACTGGGTTAGTGGCCTTGTTGGGTTTGACTAGTAGCACTGCTGCTGGCTATACGACGAAGACTAATGTGGCTGGGTTGTATTTTGCTAGGTATTGACCTGGGAATATTATTGGTTAGCAAATCGTGTTCACCTACCTCTTTTTATTTGAGAGGAACTTCTTGAAAGGGCCTTAAACCTTTGCAGTTGCTGATGCTACGTGGCATGTTCTAGCTGAAATAGTTTATGTTGTCTGTTGGGGGATAATTTCCATAGATTTAGTGCTCACTTGCTGGTACTGTAGGAAGCAGGACGCGAGAATAGTAGCGATTAGAGCAATTCTAGGACACGTTGTCATGTAGAATCAAGCGTATGCATAACTCAGCTATTGATTGGCTTTGGGGAGACTGATGAGTCTGGATTTCTGGACTTGACTGATAGAGAGAGTGCTAAGTTTGTCCATACCATCCGAACTAAGTTATTTGCTTTTAAGTGGACTCTGTAAAAAGGAATGTACATTATTCCAAGGCAAAATAACCGCAACATCCATAAGTGACATGCTTTCAAGCAAGGGATATTGGAGGCTTCGTCAAAGTCATCACCACGTGACAACTCATAATGCTAAGGGTGGACAAACTGCAAGTTGTTACCTAACAGTCTAGTACATTAATTAGAAGGTGTTCACGGCAGTTCCTTTAAGTCAACTCATGATACAGAGGTCGTGGTTTCAACATCTATAATCATGTGATCATTTCGGCTCGATTTGGGACTTGTCGCGTCTTTCTCTCTCCAACCAAACACTTTCCTCTCTCCAACTTCATCATCACATCAATCAGCCAGGCCATCATAGCCTTATCAGAACTTGTGTTGACCTGACATCTATATTTACCTTTTGTTTCCTATTAGTCCGCGATTTGACCTCACACTTCTCTGCTTGGCGGGGACTTGTCAAGGGCAAGGCTGTGTGTGCTCGCAACCAGAGTTGAGCGATGATGTTCTAACACATCTCACGAGAAGGTCAAGTCACTTTACATCTGGCCTCTAACTATTCCATCCCTTGGAATCACAGCGAGCTGTATTCCGATTCCATCTCCTCCTGGAGGACACTTGCGAGTCTCAGAGGACTTGACAGCAATCAGGACACCTTCAAAGTGCTGTCACTTTCGCAACTAATCTTATCACCTGGCGCTCTAATACTTATGTACGTATACTCTACGCTCTAAATAAGCGCGACTGCCATCATGCCTCCCAAAGCCCAGCAGACAAGCACGCAGGCCAATGCGCTTCATGCACACATCCAGAGGCTCCGCGATTACTTGAACAAAGCAAAGAGAAAAGACGTCTACACCATAAAGTAAGTGGCACCCTCTACACCCTCATCTGTCCCTGACCTTCAAGAAGAGCTCCATCATATGCGAAGGAAATCTTGGCGGGCTTGAGAGTCTGCCGGCAAAAGAACACTCTACTTGATGCCAAAGTGGTCGCAGAAGTCGGCACACAACTGGCGAATGGAGGCGCGGATATCTGCAGCCGGATCGATGGCGACATTTTCCATGTTGTCATTGAGTTGTTCCTCCAGTGTGAGGGGAATGCTGATGCAGAGCGAACCATATACCTCCTTGCTGTAAGTGCTTCTTGTGTACGCCACTTACACGAACTAAAAACAAGAAGGCCTCAATCTATCGCGACCATTACAAGTCTGATTACGAGCCCGCAATAGCCCAGGCGCGAAAAGACATGGTTGGAAAGCTATGCTTACATGCACTCTGTGGTTACTTTGTCGACACGAATAATCATTTTGAAATGCGAAGAGTTGTAAGTGTGTGACAAAAGTATTATGTATGCCGCGTTGACAAAACCCAGGTTGGAATTCTATGCCTTCAGCTAGTACAAGATAGTGAGACCAATATAGAGAAACTTGCATTACTCCAAGATGCCGACAGGTAGTAGTAAACCCCAACATACTTTCGAAGAAATTAACGGATTGAACAGGAGAGGGTTGGGTCGACTTGTGCGCGAGGAGTACGACGAAATACTGAGAGCCATGGCCGGAACGCTACTTGGAGTATTAGTCGTGAATAAAATGCCGCTCGATAGGCTTTTCCCTGCAGCTCTTGTCACGGAACAACCTTTCCACGAGTTTCCCGTACCAAAATCGAGGGACGACGACAGTTGGACTGCAGATTATCAGAATTTTGTGGAAAGTATTATCGATAAAGAGACACAGGAAGAAGTGACGTAAGTGACGCCCAACCCGTCTATTTAGAAATATACTAATAGGTTCCTCGTTTTAGACCTCTTGGAGATCTGTTTTTTGCAAGATGCGTAAAACTCGAACCGGAACGCACGTTCTCCGTTAGCAATAAAAATATTTACGTCTTCGTCGAGGAGAACCAAATTTCTTTCTGGGTCCCTTCTAGAACTGGGTCCTTTGATCAAACACTCAGTATCCCTATCTCACGCGTTGACAATATCACCGCAATTCTAGCGGAATATTCCCAATCTGGTGGCACTGAGTTCCATCTTCAAATAGGTGGAGACCAGGAGAACTACTGCTTTCTGAATTCCGCCGTTGTAAGCTTAAAGAAAGTTAACCTTTACTTGTCATCTCCTGGTGATTTCGAGCGCTTCAGAGACTGTGTCGCGAGCGAAGGGGTAACTGTGCAAGAGGGAAAAGTTGAGCCGGACTCCCAGAATTCATTGTCACAAGAATCTACCTTAATCTCTCAGACGAATTGGGTCATGGAAATCCCAGTCCCTCTGCAGCACCTTGAAGCAGATTCGGATGGGAATTTGGCAGGCTCGGATGATAGTCTAGAGGAGAGCGATAGTACAGCAAACCTTCGGCCAGCCAAGTCACTTGTTCAGACATCAGAGAAAGGTCAGAGTCCTGAGGGGGCTGGTTACTCAGATGACATAGAGGACATAATAGAAGACATTGGCAGGGGAACAAATGTTCGCCAGAACACTTCACTCTTCCCGAGCCCACCGTCTCAAACAATGTATACTTCCGAAGCCTGGAACATTGGCGAGCATCAATCTACAGGATCTCTTGAAGACGAGGACGAGAATGCTACACGGGTCGGGAAGGAACTACGCATTCCAAGCCCCGTAAAGAACACGTTCCCGGATGATCGTGAGTTTGCGACGAATAGCCTAGATGGGAGAAAGAAATGGATGCCACCACGTATCCAAGGGGCAGAAAAGCCAAAGGCGAAGACTCCTCTTGCTCCGGCACAAAACAAACGTCCTGCCACTGCTCCCGCTGCTAGTGTTCCGGAATTTAATGATGCTCAGAGCACCAAAGATCGGGACACGGATCCTAATGCGGAATTAGCAATCAAGGTGGATGCCCTAGCACCCAAGAAGCGTGGGAGGCCGAAAGGGAAATCTTCAAAGATCCCCGCAAAGTCTCAAGCCACTGTGACCAAAACAGATTACAGGCAGCCTGAGGTCATAAAGAGTCCGCCTCAAAAGGAGCCGGTAGTAAAGACAGCTGATTCGAAAAAATACAAGAAGGTTGATAGGCCTAAAGCGAAACCTCCAATCACCCTCAGGCAGCCCTTAACTTCTGGAGCAAATGCCAAAAAGAAGACGACTAATAACTTGAGTACTCAGGCTTCAACCAAAGTTAGTAATATCGGGAAAACCGACAACATGGGAACCAACAATTCAGATGCTCAACCTGCGAATAAAGTTTGTGATACTAAGAAAGCTGATAAACTAGGAATGAGTACTTTGAGCGGCCAGGCTCCAGCCAAGACTTGCAACAGCAGGAAACCCCTCGCAAGTGCCAAAAAGACAATCGCTGCTCCAGCACTGAAGGTTCAAGATACTAAACCAAAACCGAATAAATTGGATGCCCCCAAAAGTAAAAAGAATCAAGGTGGTAAGGAAGTCATCCAACAGACCTCGCTGCATGTGGCAGGTTCGAAAAAGGAGGCCGAAAGCTTCCATGCCACGCCATCAGCGGAAGTAGCAAAAAAGCACTCCAACAAACAGGAAGATACATTGCCAGACAGGCTGGCCTCCGAAGATTCGATACCATTGTGCCAAGAAGTCGAGTATATCCCGGAAAATGACAAAACAATTTATACCAAGCCGTTAAAGCAGGTACGGAGGCCAAAAAATGGCGTTACAAAGAAGAAAGGCAAGATCATCAAGGACACAGGCGTTGACATGGCGGACAAGCTCGGTGCTATCTTCTCGGACATTAGTGTTGAAAGTGAAAAAAGTATAACTTTCAAGAAAGCAGGTTTGAAATCTCCTAAGGCCGCCATACAAACAAAGCCAGCGAATTTCGAAAACAAAGTAAAGTCGCGTCAACAAAGTCCCAGCAAAAGAGTGAAGCCGATGCGAAAAGGGGAAGTTGGCGAAGATATTGTGGATTTCCAGAATAATATTTCGAGCTCTCCTCCAGATCGATTGGCATCGCCTGGTATCACAAAGTCTACTCCGAAGCCAGCAAGCCAAGAGAGAGATGTTATTGAACTATCATCCACTGTGCCATCAGAGAGCTCATCCTCGCCGACATCAACTCGTGAAGCCACTCCTCTCCAAGAACACAATATGCCGTCTCCCAAATCTCGAGAAATAGCCACTAGTATCGGCATTTCAGAGAGTATAAATCACTCCCAGGAACCCGGAAGTGATTTCAAGAAGCGAAAGGCTGTGCAAGCCGATATGAAACCGGCGAAGAAAAATCGTGCCAGCAAGACAGAAGAGGAACTCGTGGCCCAGTCGTTGAGCGAGGTAGCTCTGCTCACCCGCAGAAGTCCGCATAGCGCTGCAAACACAGGAAAGGGTCTGCATGGAGCAGTTGTTGGCCACTCTATGGAGGAAAGAGATCCAGATCGCAAGCCGCCAATCATCAGCTTCAATGCCCAAGGTCCACGAAATCAAGGTTTATCAAGCACTACAAAACCAGCAGTCGAGATGCAAGTAGAGCAGCCGGCAAAAGCCACGAAACCTCTCACGCTCTTGGTTAAAGATCAAAAAAAGCGGAAGCGCGGTCATACAGAAATCGCAAATACTGAAAGTGTATCTAGGAAGCGCCAAAGCTGCAGCCCGGCACCGTATGATAATGAGATGCCAATAGGGGAAGAATACGGCGATATTTGCACTCCAGAACAGGCGGTCTTGTCGAATAAACATAATCGGCACTCAAGATTGGCAAAGCCAAGTTCTCAAACAACATTCGTTGCTCCTAATGGTAGCCCTAGCCGAAAAGATCAAGAAGATCATATGGAGAAGCTGACTGGCCGATTGCTGGTCGACGAAGAGAATGCAGGTCCTGGACTAGGCTCGACTAAAATGGCGACCCAAAGAAGCCCATCGGCAGTATTTGGACCCAAGATTGACTTGGGTAGTAGAGCAAAATCACATGGTAGTTCCCCTTCAAGACGGGAAAGCCATTACATTCCCCATGAAAATACTGGAGATGGTCGTTACATAGCCATGAAGACTAGGGAATTGATTGCCGAGAATAAGAATATCGAGGATCCCTTCACAGGAGTATCAAGAGGGTCGAGCGATTTTGCCAACCGGTTGCGAAAGCCACAGCTAGGTGCAAATGAGAAGGTAGGCCCGTCGAAGCAAAATTATGACGATGAGAAGCCCCCATCAACGCAGCATGTCTTTACAAGAAAATTTGGTAGGTCGCCAAATTCACCGCCACGAAGACACCCAGTACCACAGATAAAGGACAAGCGATTGAAGGCAGCCGCCGTAGTATGCGACTTAGCCCCAACCGACGTTAGCAGTAGTAGCTCCTTCGAATCGAAGTCGAGCCAACCTTCCCATTCAGGCCTTGTCAATAAAAATTCAAATAGTGATCTCTGGAATTCTGCGTTACGACCACACTATTCCAACTTGTATGAGGCAACTCATCGGATTGCAGATGTAAGTTGCCGAATTTTTATAATGTATTCTTGGCGAGAATGCTAATATGCTCTTGATAGGAGATTCTCCTTCGCTTGGCCAAATCCGAAGAGCGAATGGGAATGCTTGTGTCTCAGTATCAGGAGAATGGCACAAAGATCGTTGAAGGGCTAGCACGCAAGCGGGAGAAAGAGAAGGCGGCTATTCTTAACAGCGTCGAGGAGAAGAGAAGCGAGATATTGTCTATCTATACTGACGCTAAAGGTTTTCACAATAGTGTGCATACGAGGGACGCGAAGCTTGTTCAGAAGGCTCTGCAGGAGTGGGAGAAGAAGGAAGAGAAAGTTGCGGTGGCAATCCGAGGCGGGAAGAAGGTATCGGAATGAAGAAGGACAGAACAAATCATCTTGCATCGTATTGCTGACCGTGGCCTATGGGAATGAGTACTTGAAGGATGGAAGTGTGAACTTGCGTACAATTGTCAGCTCTTGAAGAGTTGTCTGTGGATATCTGGCATTTTCTAACATATATATATAGCTATAGCAGGTGTCGCTTTCGTCTCGATACTAATGGGAGCTTAATAATAATAGAAGTAAATATACAAAAAGCGCTTGAACAAGGAACAAGTCGCGGAGTTGTCGTCGTTCTGCGGCTGAATGAACCGTCAGGGATGATGCGCAGATGCACAGATGACGTCCCGCCGTTTTGTGTTTGCCGAGTCCGAAACATGCCCATCCTTCCCCACCATCCACCACCACCACCGCCCCAACTTTAATGGGTCGACCGCGACAACAAACACTTTGAAGTCGGCGGTCGTGGTTCCTATTATCTTCCCTCTCCTAGTCCTCCTCCTCTGCAGTTTGCTTCTTGAGTATATCTTCACTTGGACGCAGATTCCTCGGGTGCCAGCACAGCCTCACCCCACCGCGCAGCCCACTGTACATAGCTGACCGGCTGCCTGCAGACTCTGCGCCAACACAGCAGGAAAGAAGGGAATAGAGGCAATGGGCAGAGATGGGTTCCATCCTTTCAAGGGGAGGGTTAGCAAGCATTTTGGGGATTCGGTGCGTTTTGCTTGGACCTTCTTTTGGGGAAGCTTGCCTGGAAAGGCTGGGTAATTGGGCGGTGGGGGATGGGGAAGAGGGGATGTTGAAGTGATGGCTAATGATTTGGGGTGTTTTAGTTGGCTCCAGATGATGCATATTTGAGTTGTGAGTGTTTCCTGTTATACATTGTGGTCAGGCTGTGGGGCAAGTCTAATTGTTGGTGGTAGATTATGATGTTCGATGTAAGTGGTAATGGGCTCGGCAGACAGCTCGCAGATAGGGGGGAGGGAAAAGGACTGACGGGTGGAAATAGTGACGAAAGAAGATGTCGATACACTGAAGAATGACTGGTTGACAGACAATGTAGGTTATGCTCTCGGCAGGGCTGAGCTATTGCTAACTTTTATTGTCTAGACGATTGCTTTTTGGGAAGAGTATGCACACTACGAAATTGTGAAGGGGGATATTAACTAACTAAAATAGATATCTCGAGCGTGAAGAACTCCGTAAATACCCTTCCTCCCACATCGTCCTCCTTCGGCCCTCAATGGCATTCATGCTCATGCAAACTCCCGACCCTCTCACACTCAAAGACGCCCTCCCAAACTTCAGCCGAACAACCCACATCTTCCTGCCCATAAACGATGCCCGAAATGTTTCCGTCGCTGAAGGAGGTTCTCATTGGTCTCTTCTTCTAGTCTCAATTATCGACAGTGTAGCATTCCATTACGATTCCCTTTCTCCATCGAACTATAACGAGGCACTATTGGCAACGCAACAAATTGGCCGACTGATAGGGAAACCATTGAGGTTTATGAATTTGGATGATAGCCCTCAACAGGAGAATAGTAGCGATTGTGGGGTTTATGTCTGCATACAAATGAGACATTTGTTGTTGAAGAGATTGTTGAGTGCTAATGCTCGGGAGAAGGTTTCTATGAGTATGGGTGGGAAATTAGTGGATGCTAGTGGGGGGAGAAAGGAGATGTTGAAGACTATTGAGGGATTTAGGAAGGAGGGTGAGAGGAGAAGATCGTGAGTTCGCCCTAATTATTATTTCCCTTCAGAATCTAGACGAGAAATAGTAGACCAATTAAAGGTAGACTAAAGGTTGTGTGCTAATTTTCATATTTATAGACACGACGACAGCCGCTCCTCCAGTCCTTTCGCTAAAAAGGAATCTCGTAGCCCGCCAAGAATCGATTCGTAATTTGCTCCTTGATCGATTATTCATTCAATTTACATTAGGCATAGGAAGCAGAGGAGAATAGGGACAGTTTAGCAGGGCGTATGGAGTTTTTTCTATACTGTAAAAGGACGAGAGCATGGACCAACTCCCCGGGTTGACCTCAAGAAATGATGAAGGTGCTTTGAGGGAGTTCATTCAGTTGTGGTTGAGATAGCATGGTATATTCTTTGCTAGGAGCTTTTGTCGAGTGCCTCGTGTATGGGCTTTTTTTAATATGCTTTATGATGAGCATGGAATGGGATGGGATGGGATGGAATTGGCATGGGATTGACGTGAGATTATGAATGAGATGGGATGGGTGGTTGTCTGTGTGGGTTATGGAAAAGAAAGAAGAGGCAGGCAGGTTATAAATAGAATTGCATGAGTATTGATGAGATGAGAATAGGTATTATTCGCTAAATGTGGAGTTTTTAGCTTTTAAGCTGGTGGTGAAGATTGTGTCTCTCGCCAATACTTGAGTTTTTGTATAGAGGATTTGGTTAGGTGTTCTTGGTGGTGATGGTAGCTAAGGGACTTACGAGTTTTCAGTCTGTCGTGGGTTTTGTTAAGTCGTTGCTTGAAATCATTTCCTTTTCGATTTCTAATGATTTATTTATCGAAATGGTAGGTTTGATAGTTTTTTTTATTAGATGTAAAGCTTGAGACTAAAGGTCTATGGGTATAATATGTTCTGGTTACTTCGCAACTTTACAATTTTAAGAGTTTAAAAAATTATATATATATATTAATCCTAATGTACTAAATGACCAGTAAATCCGGGAACTATAAGCTAATTCGTGAATTAATAAGCTAGTTCATAAGTTAAGAAATTCACGAATTGGCCGGAACAAATATATATAATAAAGCTAAGTAAGTTAATATACTTAGATAAGTACATAAAATAAGGCTTAAAGGTAGCCTTTTAACCCCCCCTCTAACTGAGCCTTGAAATAAAGCTTGCCAAGCCCCTCTGACGTCTTAGACCATAGCACGGCTCTTGGATATATACCCCACTGCTATCATAATAGTAGTAACTAGCTATAAACCAAACGCCTATTTGAGTATTCAGTTACTAAATCTAGAGTTTATCAGGGCTCGCTCGGAAAAGGGAGTTGAGGCGGGAAGTCGAATGTTGAAGGAAAATGGTTCGGGAGAAAACCACGCAAGATAAAACACTAGCATTCTAGCCGGCAAATTCCCTCGTAATTATCGAAGACAATAGTCCAAGAAGTCGAAGGTTGTCTAGTCATAGATCTAGAGGTGTTGACCATGGTGTTACAGCCCATATCCGATCCGATGATTCTATTGATTAGCAAGCTTTCCAGTTTCTTCTCTCTTACAAACCTCTTACATCCTGAAACCATATGGCTTGATGCTTCGGTCCAGTACCCGGTCGATATACGGATGTAGGCTCTTGCCACTATCGGATGTAGAGTAGATTCCATAGTATTTATAGCGAGGTTTGCTCCTTATGAGCTCCTCAATCAAGTCTCATTCATTCAAGCCATCATTTAGTCCAATCCTAACCAATCAAAGGCCTGCAAGACCAACAAGAGGATATATCTATCTGTTGGTCGTGAAAGAATATATAACCTAAATAGCGTCTCGCAAGGGACGGTCGTCTTTTGCTCAACAGTTATGATGGCTTGATGGGTTGCGTACGATATGTCGATCTTTCTGATGGCTTGGATGAAGTTATATTGGCTGGTTTCTCCATTGATGACTTGGGCGATACCTATCTTGACACACTGCGGATACGTAGCCTCCTAAGATTCCAACCATTTTTCGACTAATTGGGTTTCTAAGTAAGTCTTTAAGGAGTCGTATTTGTTGGCTAATTCGATCGTCCTAGCCCTGTCGGACGGTACAGCTTGTTTCTTGAGTTCCCTAAGCCTCTGGTGGGTCCTCACGGAGCTTCACCTGGGCTAAATAATACTTTATCCGTGCCAGATGCTTGGCTGGGGCGTCACAATCCATAATATGTATAATATATTTTGTATTGATAGTCTTACCAATTGTACGTTGGGCGTCTCCCAGCATAGTGGCTTGGCTATTGTATTGTGCTAATTGGATTTTGTATATTTCGATAAGAGATCGGTATTGCCCCATCTGGATGGCTGATATGGATGTATAATCAGTAGCACTAGTCGATTGTATAGTTGGACTTTACGAATGGCAGGTTCTTCAAGCAAATCTGGGTCGATAAGTTGCCAAATTGGACTCGGTCCCGCAGTATAGCGATTTCGTATGGTCCAAAACCAGTCGATCCAATCAGCAGAGCCATTTAAGATGACTGTTCTAGAGGTAGGCTTTAGGTTCGACATATTTAGAACCGAATTGACTTGAGAATAGGTGTAGAATGTGTGTTAAAGGAAGTATTGATGGTTTGAATCAGTGTTTTGCGTGAAGTGTGTTCACCGGGCTCATAACTGTTGAGCAAAAGACGACCGTCCCTTGCGAGACGCTATTTAGGTTATATATTCTTTCACGACCAACACTATCATTCTTCTAAGTAGCAGCTATAGCCTAGATTATAATAGGTTGTATAAAATTCTCCAGTGGGGAAGCCTCCCTAGCTCGTATCCATTCCTAGATCTCAAATTCCACGTCCCAAGAAGCGATAGCCATGGGCTTCCTGAGATGAACAAGGTTCTGTGAGTGAACCTAGGAGGAGTGGCAGTATACACTTTGAGAGTAGCTTTGGTCCCGGTTTCCCAGCTGATTTCTGGTAGTTAATTTGGGCCATTTGGATCAGGTGCTTTGAACCTTTCCAGTCCCTATTGAGGGTAAAAAACAGGTGTGAACGCTGCTCACTATGGTCTCTGAAATCCTTAGGGCTGTACTAGTGGTGGTGACTTGTATTCGAAAAGTAAGAAATTTCCACCTAAGGGATTGAGTGAATTGGCTCTAGTGACATCAGTGGAGACGTTGGAATTGCCAGTGGTGAAGTGAATGGTTCCAGAACTGATGGCGAACCTGGGCAAGCATGCTATCAATGATGAAGGCAGTGCTGATGGCTGCTTCATATGGTCTCTGGAAACCTTCGGGGGTTGCTAGAGGTAACTTGTAGTCTTTGTATTCTGATGCCTCCTCCCTTGGTGAGAAGGGATCACCACGCCTCTTTCTAAGGCGTGAAAATGTCCTCTACTAGGCCCATGGTGTAGAATATTTATTTATGAAAATTTCTCGGAATTTCATAGCCAGCCATAAGACGATAAAGGAAGGCTTGGCAGTCTGTGATGTTTTGGTGTATCTAACGTTGGAACATAGGCATAGTGACTGGATGTGCTTTGATTTTGACCTGCTAGTAGTTCTCATGCCATAGAACAATACTATGCTTTGGATGATAATCGCGGTTTTAACCTAGAGTTGTTTAGACTTGAATATAGAGGATATGCTTTTTGTACTTTTGGGTGGTACAGTCGCCTATACCACTCCGAATACATGATCTCAGCGACACTAAAGGTTTGAACACAGAAATAACGTACCAAAAGTACTAAAAGAAAAGGAGTTTTATCCGGGTTTCGGCGAGCCTAGCGGTTGATATACGCTTTTCCTTTTGTTTGTGTGATATTGTTCCCTGAACGCTATGCTATACCCATATTTTTGTCCTTCCGTTTTTCAAAATTCAAAGACGCCTTCATTCGGTTTTCTGAAACCCGGGATGCTTTTCCATATTCTGTTCCGCCCAAGCCCTCAACGCCGCAAAGCGGCTCCCAGTCTTCGTCGTACTGGCCGTACCCGCAACACCCCCATCCACAGCCATCGCAGCAACCGGTGCATCCTCTACCTTCGAACCCATCATCATCGCCAAATTCTTCCCAAATCTTTCCCTCTCCATCTTCTCCAATTTCTCCCTCCTCTTCATAGCCCCGGGCTTACTCTTCAAACTCTTCATCTTAATCTTCTCCCCTCCAACCTTACCTCCCAAACCTCCTCCATTATTCACTTCTACAACTAGGCTTTCGACATCGGGTAATGCGTCGGCGAGATCTTCTAGGGTTGTTTTTAATTTCTTGTTGGGTCGGCGACGTTTACTGAGGGGTTTGGAATGGGATTTCTCGATTCGGTGGAGGAAGGAGGAGGTTTTGGACATGCGTTTGTCCTTTTTGGTTGTGCTTTGGAAGGAGGATGTGGAGGCGATGTTTGAAGAGGTTGGTTTGGTGAGGGAGAGTCCGGATCCTGAGGAGGGGGTTCTGGTCGTTCTTGCTTTGGCGCGGATGGAGGGACGCTTTTTAGGTGCGGTTGGAGCCTATGAGTTATATTAGCAAGTTATATCATCTCCATTCAAAGTGAAGTAGCTATATACCATGATTGCGGTCGTACCGGGCGTCACAATTGTTGGTTGTTGAGCACTTTAGGATGACACGTTGAGGTTGGGAGTCGCACAAAAAATCCGAGGTCAAAGGAGGAGGAAGGAAGGTCTGGCGAGCGAAACCCCGGATTTTCAAAGCGGGCAACTCTAAAGTTTTATGAAGCGGTTTTCAGAAATTTCAATCAACCTTTCTAAATTCACCACAACATGGAGAATGCGACGCAGAGTGCTGACGCTTTGAGAAAGCAGATATCTGAGATTGAGGATCAGCTGAAGAGCTTGAAGGAACAATTGAAAGCCCTTGAGGAGGGGGGAAACAAGGATGCCATATCAGATGGGTTGGGCGCCTTGAATGTTAAGAAAGAGTCGAATCATGAGATTGGTGTGAAGAAGGATGAAATTTCAGAAAACAAATGGCCGTTGAAAGCCGAGGAGTATAAGAGATATGGGAGACAGATGATTGTCCCTCAAGTTGGAATTCAAGGTAGTTAAACCTCTCTCATCACTATTCCAGGACCTAGGAGTGAAGCTTATATCATCCAGGACAGCTTCGACTTAAAAATGCAAAAGTACTAGTTGTAGGAGCAGGAGGCTTGGGATGCCCAGCTCTTGCATACCTAGCTGCAGCAGGAGTAGGAACTATTGGTATTGTAGATGGTGATACAGTCGAAGTATCGAATCTCCATCGGCAGATTCTCCACTCAACTGCTGCAATTGGGATGAAGAAAGTGGATAGTGCCATCCAATATCTCAAGAAGTATTTACATATGTTCTTTTCAATTCTCATCTTCCCAACTTAAATACCACTCACAATTACCATCCCCCCCGCATCCTAGATCCAAGCCATATACTAACACCCACCAAGTCTCAACCCACACCCCAACTACATCGCCCATCCAACGCACCTCGCACCCTCAAACTCTCTTTCCATCATGTCATCCTACAATCTAGTCCTAGACTGCACCGACAACCCCGCAACCCGCTACCTAATAAGCGACACCTGCATCCTTCTCTCCATCCCTCTCATCTCGGCCTCAGCCCTCCGCACAGAAGGCCAACTAATAGTCCTTAACAACCCCCCTTCCCCCCCGTCTCACCCCCTCGGCGGCTCTTGCTACCGCTGCATATTCCCCAAACCACCACCTCCCAATGCCGTCCTCACCTGCGGAGAAGGAGGAATTCTAGGACCCGTAGTTGGAATAATGGGTGTATTACAGGCTGTTGAAGCTCTCAAAATTCTCACCTCTCCTCCTTCTCAAATTGAAGGAGGGGGGAATAAACAACAAACTACAATGCTTCTCTTCTCACTTCATTCATCACCTCGATTCCGCCAGATCCGTCTGGCAGGGAGAAGGAAAACTTGTATTTCCTGTGGTGAATCACCGGAAATTACAAGATCTTCGATGGAGGGTAATAAGGAGGCGTTTAATTATATTCAATTCTGTGGTTTATCTTCTTTGCCACCTCAATTACCATCTAATCATCGGGTTTCTGCTAAAGAATATTCTGAATTATCAAAGAAAAGGGGGGAGAAGAAACATATTTTAATTGATACGAGGGAACCTTTGCAGTTTGAAATCTGTCATTTGGAAGGTTCGATAAATATCCCTATTACGATTTTCCAAAATGGGATTGGGAGTTCTGTTGAGGGAGATGAGGGGAAAGGGTTTGAAGGGTTGAAAAAAGATGGGGATGAGAAGATTTGTGTTGTTTGTAGAAGGGGGAATGATAGCCAGATTGCGGTGAGGAAGTTATTGGATGCTGGGTTTGGAGAGGGGGGGAGATGGGTGGGTGATATCAGAGGTGGGTTGGAGGCTTGGAGGAGGGATGTTGATGGAGATTGGCCTGAGTACTAGAAAACAGCTATGAATGAAAAAGTTGGTTGAAATAAGGATTTCGTAATTAGTGGGCTTAAATGAGGCAGAGATCCTTATGATGAATAAGTGAATGTTTATATGAAGATTCTGTGGGAGCTGAAAGAGGATTGATTTTGTTCGAAATGCGTAATGCCGTCCCATCATGTCATTTTGCCCGTTACTACAAGGGAGAGTCTCTTAAAACCTTCACTAGACCAACGCCATTTTCGTAGCGCAAACCTGTGCTCACGACCGCCCAGTTCCGTCCCTCCAACCATTTCCTGACAGGATGAAAAAAAAAAATACACAACCTCGTAATGGACAAATTGAATCTGAGGCAAAATTCGTCATCTGCTCGTATTCATTATCCTACCCATCCTTCCCTGTTCGTACATCGTTACCATTGAATAACCTAGGTGCTAATATATGTTGTTCTTTTCTTGTTGAAAGCCCGTTGGTCTTTGAGCCATTGTCGATAACCTGCTACACTTGCAATCTTCTCTCCGTAGTAATCTAAATTTTATCAGCAACAATTTCTATGGTTTCGAAAGAGAAAGGTTATAACATACCGGGTACTGGATTTGCCATGCTACTCGCACTAGGATCGACTCTAAACCTCTTAATCCTCCTGTAGAATTCCTTCTCCTTCTCGTCCATTTGCCCTCTGAATTTCCTATTTTTCCAGTTGAAAGCTCCTGTTCCTACAATTGGTCCAACCAGCCATCCAACCCCTCCACATGTAAACGTTATTAGACCTAAAGTAATGAAAGGATCCAGTGGTATTTGCGAAACGAGTGCATCCATATCGGACCGGGAGAGAACTTGTGCACCGCCAACGAACCCTCCAATTCCAGTGCCAATCGAAGAACCGAGTTGGTACCATCGGCGAGTTTTTCGTAGTTTGAAAAATGTGTTCCAATCGAGGATTTCGGGAGTCTCAGAACTCGAATGCCCTGAAGATGATGTGGTATTGGAGGAAGATAATGAAGACGCGGATCTAATTGATATACTAGATGTAGGTTTGAAGGAGACATTGCGCTTCGGTAGATGGACTTTGCGGCGTTGAGTAGTCTTCGAGGTCTCTGGCTGCGATCGAAGAGGGGTAGAGGAAGTGGTGGAGAATGCGCATGGTGTGAATAGGGTGGGTTGCAGCCTGCAGCCAATTGCTGCCGTACGGAGTGTAGGAGCTGTGACGAGCATTGTGAATGGTGTTGTTATGAACAATTGGTAGTATATAGCTCTGGGGAGCTCGCGGACGTTGCCTCGGGAAAGAAGTGGTGGTTGATATGTAAGTTTAGACGCGAGGCGCTTAACGTGCGGCTGCCATGTGTTTTGCTTTGTGAATGGGAGAACCGCGGATTGCGCTTAGGCAAGACAATTATCAGTCTTTATCCTCTTCATCCTATAAGGAAAGCTTCATCCTTTCACCAGTTCTCTTCAAGCTCTCCTGGATTTTCCATCACGTGGACCACACTAGTGGCCTCACGTGTTCAAGGGTCGCATATATCGACAGCTACCTTCCTCAAACAAATCAGGGAATTTCCTGCTCGAACTCTACGAATAATAAACCGAATCTACATAATATAACCCAGAATCACCTAATACAGCTTTAGAGACCGAATTCTCAAACAAGATGACCAGGCCAAAACCAAAAGGAGCTAAGGCTACGGCCCCAGCACTTCGTGGTGTTGCCCTCGACATCGTCGTTGCTGAGAGACCGATCTATGTCCCAGGTTCAGGACCACCATTACAGGAACTCTCACTACTGCCTCCCCATGACAAATCTGGAATCATTGAAGGCATGATTCGAATTGGTCATGAACTTCAATATATTATTATCTTCGAAAACTCACCATTGAGAGTCAATGTGCGACAAATAAACATCTTAGATTGGGTCTCATCACGAACTTTCGAGGAGTATCAAAGCAAGCTAGCATCGGAGCGGGATGCATCCGAGGAAGATGGAGAATCAGCACCCAGAACCGTAAAGAGGATGGAAGAGGAATCACGTGAGACGAAGTCTGTCAAGGGGAAACCAAGTCGGAAGCGGAAGAGGGTTCTTTCACCAAAACAAGAAACGAAGAGGAAAGCTGCTAAGACTAGTTCGCCCGGAAAGACCAGAAGGACTGTCGATGTACCGGAATCCATGGATATATCACCTGTTCATATCCCATCTCAACGGCCTTCTGGGGTGGGCTTGCATGTACAGCTTGGACTGGCTGATACTATTGCAAGTGCAAGTGCTAGTGCAAGTGCTAGTGCCAGCGATATTGATGAAGATGATGAGGACATGCTAGATAATCAGCTGAATGCTACCATGGCAGCCACTCAGGGACGTTCAAAATTAGCCAATGAAATTATTCGATCCCCAACAAGCTCTCCTGATCCAATTCAAGAAGATATTCCAACGCCTCTTCGCAGATCAATCCAGATCACGTCTCCAGCAAAAGCTTCCAAACCTTCAGAGGGTTTAAATGTGGTCAAAGAAAGAATTATTAGATCTAGCCAAACGGCATCTCGAAGCATTTCCAATCTCACTCCAGAGACACCTATTCGGACAAAAGAGAAGATTGGTCAATCCATCCGGATGGGCTCACGAAGTTATTCCGAAACTACCTCAGACGATCCTATCCAGGTTCACTCCTTTCCCGAGGACGAACCTATTCAATCTACCGAGATAGAAAGTCGAAGCCCCTCAGAATCCCTTCCTCCTCCCAAGCGACCATCAAAGCTCCTCACTCCAATTCCGCCCAAGAGACGCTCAAGAGCACAGGAGGAATCAGACTCTATCTCAAGCAGAGGAGTATTTGATGCTTGGGAAGCTCTTGAACAAGAACAAGAATTAGCTCCAGGATCGATTGCTCAAAAGTACTCAGCAGCGGCAAAGGAGAATACTCTTAAAGTTAAGAAAACTACGGTGGCAAGTTCATCAAAAAGCAATTACTTCAGCAAATACTCTAGTCTAAAGAAGGGGAAGGAGAAGGAAAATGTCTTTGTGATTGATTCCAGTACAACATCCAAGGCATCAACCACTTCAGAAACCGAATCTCTCGTTCGAAGAAAGAACTTGCGACCTAAAGTTACACCAACACCACCTATCGTCATAGATGATGACGACGAGGAAGCGGAAAAGGTCGAAGAGGAAGAATACCCTGTCGAAAAGCTCCTAAAAGATAAATATGAACTCGACTCCAAAGGCAAGAAGGTTCACTTATATCTCGTCAAATGGGAAGGTTCATATGACGATACCTGGGAACCCGCGGAGAATATTGGTGGTAATATTATCGAATTATATGAAGAGAAGAGGAAGAAGAGGAAATTGAGGGAGACGCCGACGAAGGGAATTCCGAGTGCGAAACCAGGCGCAAGTGAAGCCAGGGAGTTGAGTATTAATGATAATAGGATGTTTGGGAGTGTGCCTAAATATGTGGATAAGAAGAATCTGGGGTTTGAGAAGGAGAAGGAAAAGGGGAAGGAGATTGATAGGGGGGGGCGGTGGGAGGAGTACAGGGATAATGATGACGATGATGACGAATTGTTTATTCATTGAATGAATGGCGATCAAAGGTCGGATGACAGTGCATGAGGAAAGAGAAACCCTGTATTTTAGGGGATGGTGATACCTGGGAGGAGAAAGCATATTCCTTGTGCTAGATACCTTTTCGAGACAGATAACATGCATAATTAGGATTTGGCAATGATGGATGGGCTGGGTCAGGATCTGATTTGCTGATATTATATTACATGGCTTAACTATTTCATAAATTGAAATATAACCTCATCAATAATATACTCACCAAAAAAGCTGATACTAAGCCTTTTCTATTTTGCAAGCTACATAGAGCCTTCCTTATCTACTAAAAACTCCCTAATAACCCTCTTTATATCCCTTATAAACACCTCTCTAAACTTTAGAAACTAGGATAATTCCTTTCCTCACTTGTAAGCATTCACCAAAACTGACCATAGATTTAGTATGTAATTCTCTTTTTCCTTCTTCTTTCCTTCTTTAATATACCTAGCCACTTGTAGATTATTTGCATACTTAGCACACTCTTTCGCTGGGCTATAACCCTCGTGAGAAGCAACACGCGCGAAGTCCTTCTTTTTCTATGACCCTAATATTCCTGGGGAAAAGTACCTATCTAATATCCATCGAAGCCTCGTTGTGCAACTCACAGTGGGTTCTATAGGCGTCTTCTCTTACGTTGTAATGGCGTAGGGGTTACAACTGGTAGTTTCTCTGCGCCGAGCCAAGCAGTAGGATAAGATTATTTAAAGTGAAAATTATTAAGGCTATTAAAAATTATCTATGTATAATATTATCGGGCTTCTAAACTACCCGAAAATTCGTGGGCTTGATTACCCATTATTCGAGAGTCTAGGAAAATATTAAGGGAATTATTCAGGGAGTTTTAAAATCGCCTGCTATACACCTTTAAGTGTACTCTTACATCTAGGAGTTTAGGTCTTGTCACGTGGAAGTCAGGTTAATGACCAACCAGCCTTCCTAAATTACCTTAGTTTATAGGATATATATCTATCTTGCTTTCGAAGGAATACAAGTGTTAGTAATTGACGAGAATGTCGAGTTAAGGGCGTGAGAATTGATGGCTTGTTTTTTTTTTTGTTTTTGGGATGCTTCTGGGGTCATTGTGAGGAGAGGTTGAGTGATTATAAATCATAGTGGGGTGTAAGAACATCATTGAACCGTTTCCATTTAAGATCAGATATTTCTACTAGAGAACCTCATAAATATCTTATTTTTGAGGGTTTTAATCATTCCCGCTCATCGAAAATGTCGACGGAGGATTCTAAATCGCGGATTTTGGTAATTGGAGGAACGGGCTACATGTACCTATCCCCTCCCCCTCCTGTCAAACGCTCCCTCTCACTAACTGCCCCCCCTTCAAAGAGGTGGCTCAGTTCTTGCAACTCTCATTACACCCCCGTTCTCCAAGGATTTCGCCATCTCAGTCTTTATCCGTAATCCAGCGCAATCATCATATTTCAAGGAGAGAGGCGTTGAAGTACTTTTCTTCAAGGGGTTGGATGACCTAACTCGTATCGAAGAAGTTTGTTCGAAGTTCGATGGTGACTTATTTTTCTCTTTTTTTAAAAAAATTTTTTGGGGGGAGGGAGGCGAGGAGGGGGCGAGAGGATGAAGGGATGGTGCTAATGATGCTAATGATGGGTAGTTGTGATAGCATGTGCTAACGCTCGAGACCTAAATTGTGCCAGAGCCTGTATTCGTGGTCTCTCACTTCACCAAAACAAAACTGGAAGGAAGGGGGTTTATATCCATGTCCGTTTCTTCCCCTCTTTTTTGTCCCTCAACCCTATTAAATTAACACATAACCCCTCAGACCTCAGGAGCATCCTCCTTAAGTGATTCCCCCCTTTCCACCAATCGAATAGATAAAATCCCGCATTCCGATCTTCTGGAAGATATTTTCGCCCTTCAACGGTCTTTACCTAGAGAGGAAAGTGAAGTTAGGGAAGTTGATTTGGGGGTTAGTTCCTTAGGAGAGGAAAATGGGGTGAAAGTTAGGATTGTGGTTCCGGGTGTGATTTGTAAGTTTTCTAAATACATAACTTTTTTATTTTTGTGTTTTTGGGGAGGGGAATAGGCTGATAAAATATCTAGTTGGAAAAGGCTTAGGTTATAATAAAGGAATAGGACAAGTTGATATGCTTTCTAAACTTGCTTTTATCAAGAAGCAAGCGGTGGTGGTTGAGGATGGTGATGGTGTTCGTTTTATCTCTTATCTTTCTTTCCACCCCTCCTTCCTTCCCCTGTTCTAACAAATAAAACCAATGGGTTAATGTTTCGTAGATTTGGAGTAGAGTCCATATACAAGATCTCTCGGACCTCTACCTTCTTATCCTTTCCGACTCTCTATTAACATCGTCATCGACGTCGCCGTTAATTTATTTTGCAGAAAACGGAGAACAATCATTCCATTTCATCGCTGAGAAAATTGGAAAGAGAGGTAGGGAAATAGGTGTTTTTGAGAGGGAGGAGGTTGGGAAGGTCAGTTTGCAGGAGGTTGCGGATGTTTGGTGTGGGGGTGATTTGAGGGGTGCGGAGGAGGTTTTGGTTTCGAAGTATGTATCCTGGGATGAGGGAGAGGTTACGATATGCTAATGGCTTGGCAGTTCGAGGACTAGAGCTGACAAGGGTAGGAAAGAATTAACCTGGTCTCCGAGGGTTGGGGAAGATGAGTTTTTGAGGGATATTGAGAGGGTTGTTGGAGAGTTTGCAAAGGGAGAGAGCTCCTAGGAGAGACTTTATAGGGTTATGTCCGGAAAGAATTTGATCTATGAAAGAATTCATACGGTGATTTAACTTTGGTAAGTTCCGGTATCTAGCTACTGGTCAGTTTGGTGATTTTCTTTGCATATCCTTCTGTGGAGGGTAATCTCATCTTGGGGATGATTTACATTTGAAATGCCTGCAGTTCTCATAATTATGCATATCTCGGAAGTCTTGAGAGTAGAAGGTATTTATCTTCACAAAATAGTTGCTCTTTTCTGACGCATGCATAAGCACAATGTGATTTCCTTCTTTCGGGGAGTGAGGATTTATGTACGTTCGTGTCGATCCCCATCGTAATGTCTAAGGAATGTCACTCCTTCGGGGCCCTTTCGGGGCCCCTTCCGGTACGAGGAACGCCAAAAATAACTCCCTATCCTCGCTGTGATATCCTCCTAAGCAAGACACGCCTAACGCAGCTATAAATACCATCTCCATCACCATCATTCCTCACAATCCCGTGTTCCGACAATCACAGGGCGAAAGTCACGCTTTTCCCGCTTTCGGACAGATCCCCCTTTGGTAGACTATTGGAAACTCGGCTGGGCGCCCAATCAGTAGCTGCATGCGGCGACGTTTCAGGAGCCATCGGTTCCTGGATCTCCACGCCAGGCCGCTTGCAGGATCGAGGCGATGTGAACGAGATCAAGCCGGCGCCGCTGCCCTGAACCACAGGCCGCCGCTTGCCCACCGAGAAGCTGGAAGGAGTGGGCTGCTGGCTGGAGGACGGAACCCCCCCGATGAACGGTAAGGCTGGGGCGGACGTGAGGGTTCGGACAGTCCTCCCTCCCGACTGTGATCGGGCCATCTCCCGTGCCTGGCCGGCCTGGCCTGGTCTTGTTCATCCCTCTGCCATGGACTGCCAATCTCAGCATCAGGATTGACAGGCAAGCATATCCCTCTCCTCCTCCACCAGAGCATGACATGCCAATCACCCCCCGCATGCGACCAGCATGAGCAGTTGGAGCTGAGTCGTACTGTGCGGACGCGTAGGTAGCGACCTACAGTACACTTTGGGGGCCGACGTAATAGCAGCGGCTCTTCGGACCAGTCCTCCCACTGCCTCCTCCCCTCCTCGCTGCTGTCGCCTCGTCATCCCCATCGCCATCACCACTCGCCAGCTTCCCTCACCGCTCCCCCATCCATCGCAGTCCAGCGTCCAGACAGAACCGCGCTGGACCCAGGAACCAGCGTTCAGGCCAGGCACCGTCAGTCCCCCTCATGCGCCGCCAACGCCTAGCGTTCCACTCGCCGTGCCCGCCCTCTCCTGCCCCTGACTGCTCTCGTCAATCTGCATAACACATTCCATACGCTCCACACCGACCTGTTTCATCGTCCTCCTGGAGCCCCCCGAACTGCCCTCGCCTAGGAATGGTCGCTGCACACGCTGTTTGCTCTCCAGAACAGCCTATTGCGGGCGCTCGTTGCAGTGGCAGTCGGTCGGCCTGGTCGTTCAACCTCGTCCCTGCCTCAATTCACCCACACGATTCGACGCTCGCGGCCATCTGAACCTCAGCGCCATTCGAAACGCTGCTGCTGCCGTCTCCCTGCCCTCCTCCTCCTGCCCTCGGCCTGCTGCCTCGATTGTCCTGGCACCTCATCTGCAACCCAGCCGACGACGCTAATAAAGCATTGCCCCCCCATTGTCCAGTCAGCCTGCTCGCCCAGTACAGCCAGCAGTCCCCCAAACCCCCTCGTCCTCCCCCCCCCCGCGAGGATACCCTCGTACGCTCCGAGTCCATCGTACCCGTCTCCTCGACGTTGGGTGGCCCCAGAGTCCACACTTCCACGGCTCATCTTCACGCTGCCACGGTGCTACAATTCAGGCCCCCCAGGCTGTGCACACGAGACATCAGTCCTGCGACCACCGACCACCATATCTACGGCACCCTTGAGCCCGCTACTCGGAACATTGGGGACGGTCATCTGCGAGCAACAGGGGCACAGGCACAAGGCACAAAGGCAAAATGGCCAGAAAGTCGACTCCACAGCCGCTGACGCTGGTCGAGCCAACCACTGTCAACGCGAATCACGACCAGACTTCCGACCCTCATCTCGAACTCGACTTGGCCCTCAATCTCGACTTCCGTGCCCTGAATACTCCCCGATCGCCTTTGACCCCTAAGTCCCCGCGCTCGCCCAGATCGCCCTTCAGATTCGGTTCAAAGAGAACACAAAGCGGGTTACCGTCCCTGCACCCAGCCGGTCTACCTCTGCAGAATCGAGCGAATCTTCCTCCCTCCCAGTCCCTGTTCGCCATCCAGTCCGTCCAAGGAGGCCAGGAAAAGGAAATTCGAGAGCGTCCCTCTCGAAGCGGCTTCTTCGCCAACTATAAAGCTGCAAAGAGTACGAGTCGTCTTCAAAACCCAGATACCGTCAGACCAGGTCCGGAGGAGGACATGTCCAGAGACACAGACCGCCCCGCCATGACCGGAAAAGTTTCATCAAAGGAATTGGGAAAAACTGGTACGACTAATCCTGTTCCGTCTCCCAACTTCGGATGTCGTATGCTAACGTGCACCTTGTGAATTTAGGACCAGCCCTAGATAAATCAATTACCAGACGACCCGTGGGTGGTCCCTCGCATTCCGACGTTTCCCTTGATTCGCAAAACGATCCATCATCGTCGACCCCAAGTGGAGGGAAGAAGAACAAATCAAAGCCATTCAGTCTTTTGTCCCGCTCGAAATCACTACGAGATGAAAAGAGTCCTCGCGCACCTTCCCCGAACGGCAAAGTGAAGGAGGCAGAGGAAGCCCAAACACGGAGTGAGTCGTTCAACGTTGGCACGCCTCCCACCGAAAACGACAAATCGCTTAGATCAATGATGAGTTCCACCGTCAGGCAACGGTCAGAGGATAGGGCCCCGCCATCAAGAGATGGTTCAAGAGGAAAAGAAAGTTCCCGGAGGGAACCTTCGAAAGGAGATAGCAAACCTAAGATGAGTTCAAGAGAGAATGGCAAATCACACACTTCGAGAGATCACGGCGGCAAATCCCAGCCCTCGTTTGGATCCTCACTTAGAGAAGGTAGCGGCCATGGATTCCTCAATAATTTAAAAAGCTCAGCTGCTAAGGGTGCCGGAGCTCTAGGAAAAGGGTTATTTGGGAAGGGGGGGAGGAGTGGCAGCACCAACGAGAAGGAACCTGTAGTCGACGACGAGCATTACGTGCTGAAGGTTATAAATCGCCCACTGGTAGAGCAGACACGGCTCACTCGAATTTCGAAGAGACTTGAGGATTCCCGAGACAAGACGGAATTTTGGATGCCAGCTTTCCCATGGAGAGCGATCGATTATCTCAATTACAAGGGTAGTGATGTTGAAGGGTTATATAGAGTGCCAGGCAGTGGCCCCCAAATTAAAAAATGGCAGAGGAGGTTTGATGAAGGTGGGTATCGTTCCCGATGTCTCAGATGCAACCACTAACGATCTTTAGAATATGATATCGATTTATTCGAGCAGGATGACCTCTACGACATCAACATCATTGGCTCCATGCTGAAGGCTTGGCTTCGGGAATTACCAGATGAGCTTTTCCCCAAAGCCGCGCAAGATCGGATTGCACGCGAATGCGCCGGCGCTGAAACAGTTCCTCAACTCCTCATCGACGAATTGTCCAACCTTTCTCCTTTCAACTACTACCTCCTGTTCGCTATTACGTGTCATCTTTCTCTTCTCCTCGCGCACGCAGAGAAGAACAAAATGGATTACCGAAATTTATGCATCTGCTTTCAGCCTTGCATGAAGATCGATGCATTTTGTTTTAAATTCCTGGTCTGTGATTGGAGAGACTGCTGGAAAGGTTGCAAGACGGAGCCCTATTACATTGAGCAAGAATATATGCTATTCGATGTGATAGCTCCCTCGAGCGCAGAAGGACGCAGCTCTACAGCCATCGAAAGCCATGACGAGCGAAATGTCTCTAGTTCGGATAGCAGCAAGCCGAGCACGGTTAGTATCGACAACACTGGGAAAGCCAATGGTGGTACACCTAAGAAGCTACCCCAAAGTCAAAGCCAGAGTACAGTCTCAAGTATGGCTACAACATTAACCATTGTCCAAGAGACTACACCACCACGGAAAAGCAATGATATGCGACCACTTAGCCCAATAAAACCTCTAAGTCCTATTGGCTTTTGAGGACCGTCGCTACTAGCCTACGGTTGACTAAAATCTCTATGATTCGATTTTAATATATATCGCCTAATGCTTGTTGTTTGGCATCTAACTTGGATCTCTCCCAGTCTATGCTCATACCTGAGATCAACATGTACAACAAAATGGAGGGAATATTTTGAGCGAATTTAAGCTCCCCAAAATCGCACATTCAACGGTGTCTTGGTTTTTAATAGCCAACACAAGCTTACCATATTACGAGTCTCCTTTTTTCGTCTCCATTTTCTTTCTTACGTATACTGGAGTGCGTTCGTCTGTTGAATACCCTAGCGTTTGTGTCTACGCTTCGCAACCTCTTTTGTTTTTCTTCTCCTTTTCATTTTATTTTCAAAATCAAAATCGAGGATGCATTGGGGTGGAACGTACACGATAGGACGTGTGGCAAGGGTTTTTTTTCCATGATGGGAAAGGGCGATATGATGGAGTAATACGTTGGGGAGGAGTGAGGAGTTGGTTCTTTTGTGCATGGGGCTGGGCTGGTGCTTTGGATGGCATCCGCTTGGCTTGGGTTTTTTCTTTTTGAGAAGTCTTTTTCTTTTTTTTCGACTACGACGACTTGGATTGTGTATTGTGTTATGTATTGGAGTGGGTTTTTGGGAGGAAGAAGAAGAAGCATATTTTATTGACACGATCCTGCTGCGTTGAGATTAAAATGCAATGCGATGTGATGATGTTGATTGATTGTTTTGGGTGGAGAGGAAGAAGGGGGGAAGGGGATTTTATTTGAGGATCTGATTTGAGCCGGGATGAATGGGATGAATTTGAGGAAATTTTGATGCCGTATGTATGATTATTTTTCTAGTGATGGAGGGGGGAAGGAGGGGGATATGACATATCGAGTCGATGTGGGGAATGATATAGGGTGGATGTGGGGAGTTAGGGGGGAAAGATAGAGGAATTGAATATATTTGGTCCAGAAGGACTGTCTTGATGGTTTTCTTGGCTGGCTTTGAGCATGATTTTTTACGTGAGTGAATGAGATTGAAGTGAGAATTGATTTTTTTTTTTTTTTTTGGAAATGTGAGATTGATTGCCTTTCTTGGTATGATCTCATCTTTGCTAGGAGGAAGAATATAGATAAGGCTACCTACTGCTGTGATTTGGTTTGTGTATGCCAAAAGAATCCTTTCTCTCTCTCTTATGTATTTTATGATTCAGATTCAGATTCAGAAGATGTTATGCATATCAGATGTGAAATATCTTCTACTGATTATCCAGTTTTTCGACGTTCCTACTTTATTCGTGATATCACTACAGACAGAGCCTAGCCTTACCTAACGCCATACAAATAAACCTACGAAGTTCAAGTTAATTTTCCTCGCCATGCCATTAACGCCTCCCTACCTTTTATTGTAAATGTACAATACCACCCTCTTCAAATCTGCCCTTCACCACTTACACATCCTCATTCAATTCTATCCCTCACTCACTTTTCACCATTCTTCCTCGCCCTCCTCTCATTAGCCCTCTGCAACCTCTCCCCCCTCCTAACTTTCTCCTTCCTCTCCCTCCTCCCATCACCCCTCAATTCCGTACCTTCCTTCCTCTCCCTCTCCTTCTTAGGATCAACCTCCACAATCCATTGTTCTTCCAATTTCTTATTCGCTCCTTTATATCCCCATTTCTTCACCCATTCTCCAGTCGCCTCGTCGTAGACGAGGTTTTTACGTTCTTCTGCGGTTTTTGGCTTGATACCCTTCTTGGCGGCGAATTTGGCCCAGGTGGTTTCGGTCTTGGGTGGTGGTAGAGGCTGGGGTTTTGTTAGTGGGTTAGAGTGAATGGGGAAGGGGAGAAATGGTTACCTTTTCTCTGGGAAGTCGGGTCTCAATTGCGGGAAGGGAGAGGAGAACTCCATTTGGTGTGCTGGCAATAGGACAGGTGCTTAACAATTGGTTTAGCAGTGCTTGTGCGCCGTCGCGTGCGGTGTTGGCAAGGTCATCTTCGATGTTTTCTGGGGAGGTGAGGAGTGGGTTAGGATCGCTGGCGAGGAGGAGGCCGAGATCGAAGGTGTAGGGGGTTGGTTTTTGGACTGTGATGGGGAGGTGGGAGGGCCCTTTGGTGGAGGTGGAGGTTTCCATGGCTTCGGGCATGGAGATGGATTTGTTTGTTCGTTGGAGGGGGGGGATTTGGGTTGGTTGTGATATGGATGCGACGCTTTGAGGGAAAATAATATTTTTGATGGAGCTTGGGTATTTGCGGCCGCTAGCGTTTTCCAACCATCAAGAATCCTCCACCATCGGCAACGGGAACGACGTTTTGTGATCTGAGATATCGAATTTGAGCCATTGAGGCTTCAAACAATACGGAATGGCGACATCAATCTGTTTAAAATGTCTGCCGAGACAGACTTCTTCGATTGCCCCCTCGAAAACTTCTTTTCTGAGAGTTGGGAGTCTAGGTGGGATGGTACAGTTCTCGACGTCTTCGAGATCTTTAGCTACGCCTCCGAAGAAGAAGACGACGACGGGTATGCCGGTTAGGGTGAGGGCGAAGGGTGATAGGAATACGCCTGTTATTAAGAAGAAGCCGCCGCCGACGAAGAGTGGGAAGCCCCCGGTGAGTGGGGAGAGGAAGGCTGCGAGAAAGAGGGTTGTGCTCAGTAATAATAATGCGTTTGAGGTGGAGGGGATGAGGGAGTTGGATAAGGCATTTTTGGAGGAGATTTGTAGGGATGAGGTGGGGGTGGGGAAGGAGGCAGAGGATGAGAAGGCGGAGGGGGGGGTGTTGGTTTTGGAGGGAGAGGAGGATGGGGGGAATAAGTGGGTGGGGAAGGTGGTGGGGTTGACGGTTGAGGCCGTGGATGGGTTGAGAGCTGTAGAGGGGTTTAAGGTGGGCCAGAATTGGAGCTTGTTCAGGAGGCCGGGGGTGTTGATTAGAGCCGAAAGCGTGTTTTTGAGTAAGGGATTGTTGAGGGCTGAGAAGGAGAAGATGACGGCAAGACTGGTTATTGATGGGAAGAGGGGGACGGGGAAGAGTTTGATGTTGATTCATGCGATGGCTACGGCCTTTGTGAGGGAGTGGTTGGTTATTAATATTCCAGAGGGTAGGTTTTGACTTTTTTCTTGTTGATATTTTAATATTGAGGCAGCGGTTAAGAGGGGAGAAGCTAATTGGTTGTATAGCACAGGATGTCACGAACGCAATGAACGACTACGCTCCTATTCCCGGGACCGACCCACTTCAATGGCAACAAATGACCTACACAGCAAACTGGCTCACTCAGATTGCAAAAGCCAACAACACTATACTATCCAAGATGACTCTGAAGAAGCCCCACATCATTCCAGGTGCCGTCACAATTGATGCCGGTATTACCATGGCTCGACTTCTCGAATTAGGTGCTCGAGATCCAGAATTCGCTTGGGCTTTTTTCAAGGTGTTCTGGGATAATATTATGCAGCCTGGTCAACCACCTGTTATGCTCTGTCTTGATTCAATTAATTTTATCATGCAGGATTCTCTCTACAGGGATACAGAGAACAAGCCCATCCATGCACAAGATCTTGCTATTATTCGACACTTCACGGATTATCTTTCAGGAAACCAAGAATTGACAAATGGTGGAGCTATCCTAACTGCTCCAAATTATTCTCACGCTCCAGTTTCAAAATCCACAGAATTAATGATTCAACAAGCTTACGAACGCCAATATGGAGACGTCGTTACGGAAAGGGATCCTTGGGAGAAGAAATATGACCTGAGAGCTGAAGAAGCTTTAAAGAATATAGAAGTTTTGAGGTTAGGAGGGTTGAGTAAGGAGGAGGCAAGGGGGTTGATGGAATATTGGGCTAAGAGTGGGGTTTTGAGGGAGAGGGTTGATGAGAAGAATGTTACTGGAAGATGGGCTTTGGCTGGTGGCGGGGTGGTGGGTGAGTTGAAGAGGGGAGCTCTGTTTATGAGGATTTAAAGATATACTTCTCTGCACTGCCGATCATTGGGAGGCCCGGTTATTGGAATTCGGAAAAGAAAAGAAAGCGATCATGGAGTGGAGATGTAGGACTGTATAACATGTGCATAGCCGATATTGGTTTGCAGGTATGTATAGCATATCGGATAAACAAGAAATAAAAAATCTTCCTACTTATCCTGTAAGTCTACACGGTTCTGCTTCTTGGTAGAGTAAGCGCTTCATTTCACTATTCGTAATTTTATTTCAACACCTTTTTCAAAAAGTATTATTGGAATAGGTTGACAGATATATTTTTCTTCTGCCGTCTATCTTCTGCCTTACCTTGCGTGTTACATTCCCCTGCGCTGTTTTATTTCTTCGTTCCTATAGTATAGCTCTCAACTCAGTTGGGATTTAGTCCCAGTCCAAGTCCATTTATCCCATACAAGAAGAAACGTTTACCATCCCGTACTTTTTTCATCTTTTCATAGACACCACTTTCCCAAGGATAATTTGCCCCAATCCAATCTTCCCAAACCTGGGTATACAACGCCTCACTTTTCCTTCCTTCATAAAAGAAAACCCCCAATCTAACCCAAAACTCCCAACTCCCCTTTACACTTAACTTAAACCCCTCCAATCAAACAAGCATCGCCCCAGCCACAGCATTCTCCATCACACTCTCCGCTTTCCCTAAACTTCCCATAGCTAGCACACCAACTACGATACAACAGATAATCACTAGCATTACAACTATACCAATTACCCAAAGTGTACTTTTATCCGCTCCGCAACAGAATTTTTCTCGAAAATTTCGGGTCCTGGCTGGGAATGTGAGGGAGGTTTGGGGTGGATAGGTTTGGGTTGAGCGGGAGGTGAGGGTGGTGGATTGGGAGGAGTGGGTTGGTTGGAGGGTTAGTGTTAGTGTTAGTGTTGGTGTTTGTGTTGGGGTGGAGGGTTTTGCGTGGTAGGGTTGGTGAGGGAAAAGTGGTGAGTGTGAGTGGGTGGAGGAAATGGTGTATTGGGTTGAGATTGTCGCGTTTGAGGATTGGTGATGGATTGAGTGGGTGGAGGGGTGGTTGTTGGTTTGTGAGGGGTCTGTGTCGGGGTCGGAGAAGGGGTTGTTGTGGGTTGTTCCTGATGGGCCGGCGCGTGGGAGGGGCTGTTCTGAGATTATTGAGGCGGAGGAGTAGGAGGGATGCAGGTTGGATGAGGAGTCTGCGGTTGAGAGTGGTGACCAGGGGTTTTGATGGGGATTTGTTGGGTCGTAGGCTTGGTACGATGGATTCTCGAGGGGGGGTTGGAAGGTTTGGTTAAGGTATGAGGTGGGTTGGTGGGCTGGATGTGTGTATGCTCTTTTGTTGTGTTGCTCGAAAGGTTGGACGAGGAATGGAAATTGCTTTAGGTCGATGTGTTCGTCCTCGTTGTAGGGGGACTTGATGTTTTCTTCTTGGTAGGAGTTCGGCCTGTGGTTGGAGTATGCCATCTTCTCGGTGAACGAGTCTCCTCGAGGTGATAACCTTTGGAATTATAGATTTTGGAGTTGTGGATTCTGATCTGAGGTGGAGGAATTCTCGAGATCGGCGCGGACGGCGGATGACCAATTCGTGTTAAGCTGCTGGGTGAATCGTCAGACCGAATATGGAGAGGTGAAACCTTTCCCATTAGTGTAGAGGAGCAATTGCAACAATATCTTTGTTGTTGTGGTGATGTTGTCACCTTTGTTCTTGACGCGATCTATTTTCGTCGGCCAAAGCCAATAGTGCATCGGCCCGCGTGTGCGAGGACAATGGATTCAATTATCAGTTTAAGAGAAGGAAGACAAAGAAGAGAGTGAGGGGTGCTTTCATAAGAAGGCTAAGAGTTGGTTCGAGAGATAACGCGTCTTGTCCCGGTCATAAGCAACGGGGTGCGGATCTAAGCTGCATAACCTATTGTCAGGGTGGGAGATGGGAGACGATATTTAGTCCCTTGTCTCTAGCTCTCATGGTATTCAAATTGAAGATAGGACTAAGTGGGGCCTTCTTACGCAGGAGTCATCCATCTGCTTTAATAGAAATAGCTCTTTCAGAGTCTGCGATGCCAAATAGCATTGCGGAGTGGTGGACGGGTGAAATCGGAGAAGCACTATGCCGGAGGCCTCTAAAGGTGAAAGTGAACTTCTACACATCTATTGACTAAAGGAGATCATATTTTCCAAAAGCAATGGAAGACTTGTGTGGTAGCTATAAAGAACGTCTAAAACATTGCTATTAAGCTCTATAGGGTTTGCGATTTTCGATATTGCTCTACCTTTGAGGCTTTATAGCCAATTAGTTAGGTCGGTTGGTTTTGCTTTCTTTGTGTCGGACAACGTTAAAGAATTTATATGAGTCCAGAGGATGTCATATTTACCTAACTAGCGATTTAAATTCAATATGAGTTGTTCTTCTTGGTAAGTATTAAAGTCCCTCTCACGCTCACTGAAGGGACTTAGATACAAACATTGAGCGAAGACGAGCAAGCCAAAAGACCACATAGAAGGAAAACGGAGAGAATTTAAGACTCTAATGATAATTCAATTATCAGATCATTCGTGAGGTTCTTAGCCTTTTGCTTAGATTACTAGGATGCGAAAGTTACTCCGCTAAGGGTTGTTACAGCCTCAGCAGCTCTATGAGGCCATCTAATCAAAAACTCCAAGCCGGAATCTGAATTAGAAAACATCCTAGACGATAGCTATGACGATGGCCACGATATCAGTAACGATCTCTCAATCACAACATCTGTCGTGCTTGACGACACTTTAAAACGCTCGGCTCTTTCTTATATTTAGATCACGAGCTCCAAAAAGCCCTGCAAAATACATTTGATATCCCATTCTCCTCATATTCGACAGAATCAATATCAAGCACAACTAAGATGTTCGTGAGACGTGTACAAGCGGTTACTTGGGATCGAAGAATGGGAAATTTGGGTTATAATCTACTGGGACTGCCGCTGAAGGAATCCGAGACTGGTGACGTAGTTGTTGTGCTATTAAGGTGTAATATTCTACTTATTTTTAAAAAGGAGGTGGGTGTGAGAGAGTAGTTAATAACAAGGAAAGCCTATGTCTACAGAATTATAAATAGTAAAGTTCTAGATCGCCTGTGGAAGAGAAAATTCTTCGAAATTATATAAGGTATAAGAAACGTAATGAGGTACTAAAGACAGTTTAGGGTGGAGCGATCCTAAATTGTAATACAAATAGGGTCTTGAAGTGGCAGGGGGATTAATATTCACATATAAGTTATAACAAGTCATATAGGACGATAGACGAAAGTGTAGAATGAGGCTGTGGTGATAGGGTATTTTGAAGGGGGTAACTAGGCTTTTATTCTAAATGTGTTGCTGATGGAATAATTCCAAAGTCGAAGACTGATAAATAATCTGGAAGCACATTTTTCTGGCACTTTCGAGTGCGCTTGTTTGTACAAACCCCTCTTGCGCAATAGAGGTGAGCCATCGAAGTCACAGGTAGCCAAGGCAGCTGAGATATTTTACCCTAGAATACATATTGAAATTCATCGATATTACTCCGTGTTTATAAATCACTACTACAGACTTATTCGACAGGAAAGTGCTGGAATCACTGCTAATCCCAGAAATGTCCTGTGCTTAGAATCAGGCTGTTAGTATTCAACCTCTGCTTTAAGAGAGAAGGGCCTGAGTTCTTATAACTAGGACATTATCGAGACAAAAACCTTCCCGTTCATTTACTAGCTAACCGTGTTGCCTCAGCTACTCTTGATTCTTGGATAGTACCTCACTTTCAATCCTCTTCCTATTTTCTAGGCTCGTGCATGGGCTATCTATCTTATGGGAGCTTTTGAAGCGCCACCGCTTGCCAACTATTGGATGTCGCGCTAGAGTAGGCTCCTGGGTATACTCAAACAACCAACCACCCTGGGTAAGAATAGAATCCTAATAATCCATTAGTACGAGTCAAGAATCAACATGGGTCTCAAGCGGGGTTTTAATCGTAGACATACCTTCTCAGGAATGCAAGCTAAAAGGTCAACAGCCGCTTGTGAACCACTGCGAACGGCGTTCTCCGCGAGATCATAAAGCTCCGCCTATGAGATTTATTAGCTATGCTTTGGTTCCAACTCCAATTTTTGTGTAATATTTCGAGATTAGTGGTAAGGAAATAGGTCCTACATATTGATCGCCCCATGTTTTTATCTCGGGTGAAAGTGGCACTGGGCATTTGATCGGCCAAAATTCGATGTTATGCTGAGAAGAATTGATTGATGCTTCACAGCGAAAATTTGATGAATGATATGAACCTTCTACAGCTTGTTTAAATAGGACAAAATCTGGATCGTAGTTGGTGTAGGAATTTTTGTGAGGTTGAATACAAGTAATTGAAACCCCCCCTCGTTGGCCGTACTCCGGTTCCAAGGATTTACAAAATTCTTGGTAGGCAGAAAAGAGCTCCTGGGAAATCCCAGAATTCGAGATTTCAGCTTCCAGCTGTTTATCTGCAGCCTCTTTTCTTTCTTGTGCAGCTTTCAGTGAATTCTGGAGCTCGGCAATTCTTTCCTCAACTTGCTTTTTGGTTTCTTCTAGATCTAAAAGTTCCCATTGAATGGTGTCGCAGCTTTCTTCGAGGGTTTTTGTTGGGATCCAATTATTGGGCTCGTTGTACAAAATCTCGTAGGGTAGCTTTTGAAGTTCGTGGAAACTCTTCTGCTTAGCTGGTGGGTTCTCAACTGCAAATACGGGAATATGTCAGCGGATAGAATACATATAAGGTACGCAGATGATGCGATTTTGTAGGATATATCAATCTTGGCCCTTTGGGCTACCCTCCTTCTTGTCGTGAACTAAGCTTTCATATCTTGCGGCATAGCTTACCAAGCACATTCTCCTCCTCAATAGCCTTTTCTCCGACTTCATCACCCAGTTCTGGATCGGCGCTAGAGGTATAATCTGCACTTGTTGAATAGGCTTCATCATCGGGGGCATAGGATGATTCATCATCGTCGCTCACACTGGGACTTGTCGCCTGGACGACTTTGGTAACGATCTGAACGTTTGGCTGAGAAAGCTCCTCAAAAGTTATACTGACGCTGCTCTCGCCATCTGAGCTTTCATCATCTTCTAGCCCATTATTAAAGATGTCTGCAGCCTCGTCATCTTCGTAGTCCGAATAGTTAGGGAAAGCTTCCCAGATGTTCTCCCCCATACTGATCGATCCTTTAGGATATAAACCTAGTTCAGACTCGTTGTCGGTCGAATCACTCCCCGAAATCTCCTCCTCGGATAGTACCCTCAACCTTTCGTCCTCAGAATCTTCCGAATCAATCATAGCGCTCGAATTGGCTACCTAGACCGATATCCTTAGCAAATACTCTTAACAAATTGCTCAGCGATAGGGGGTTATTTTACCTCTGACATATTGAGTTTCTTTCGTTGAGAGTGGCTCTTAAATCTTGTTTGTTTGGAAGCAATTCAGGAGTAGAATCGCTGGCTATCACGTGTCGTGTACAACATCAACAGACAGGCAAGCTACATGGGCTTCCTGCACGACAAGGATCATGGAAGGCACAATCACCGATACGGAGATAATCCCTTTAGACTTCAGGATAGAGAAAAATATAGCATTATTAGGAAGAATTTGGAGCTATTTAGGCTAACATGTGGAAAACCTAACTCTTTACCTTAAAATTAAGAGCACCAATTAGCTTTATTTAAAAAGTTAGACCCTTAATCCTATATATGGAGTTATTCTTATAGTACTTATTGGCAGGATATCTATTTACTATCTCTTAAATCTACATTTGTTTATTTTTTCCTAGTATAATTAGTCTAGTACAGGGCTTTAGCTATTTACCAGATAAAAGAACCAGTCGCTAATAAAGCCTTTAAAAATGGCCTTATTTCTTGAACTTAGGAGACTACACAGGAGAATAATTATATCTAGTTTATATAATTTGAGCCTAACATTCTTTAAGTCAAGGCAACAAAAACTTTGTCGCCTATAATTCCACACCTTGCCCACCGCTATCTGAGATTACTTCTAGGTCGGCTGTTTACCTTGGTAGTTACACACTCTATTAGATCTTAACCTCATGTGTCAAATTAACATCAAAGCTTTTAAAATTGCATTGATACTCATCAGCATGATATTCATAACTTTTACCCGTTATCTGGAGCCTAAATGAAGCAACTCGGTACCCCACAGAATACTAACAATCCTCCCCATCATGAGATGCGCCAACGTAGTCAAAATCCAGCTTCCGAAAGCAATCAAGGGTAACACAAGTATTCCCATAAGATACCTCCAGTCCCAGCAAAGCCCGGCTCCTCTTTGACCGTATCTGGTAATTTAGACGCCAAATGCTATAATGAAGGGTGCTACTGTGGGACAAATAGCAGCAACGGTGGCTTTTATGGCAGCGGCATCGGTATTAAGCCAGAGTGAGCAGGATTGAAGGATATATACTAACCATGAATATTGGTATAGTGCCGCTGCGATGCCGCCGATGAGGTACCTAGGTATACTGACTCTCTCATGGTCAAATTTCGTCAAGTATAACGTGTAGTTAAGTGTGGTCAAGTCGGTCCATTCGCTTTCGAGGAATGTGGAGCCATAGTGCTCCTGCTTGTGCACGTGTATGTGTGTCCAAAAATCGAGAGAAGGACAAGGAGTATGTAGAGGATAGATTTAATAATTGCGCAGCTTCGCTTGAGGGTTTGGGCTCTAGAATATCCGCGGCGGGGATTTAGGAACGATTAATTGTAAGTTAATAATACTTTAAGATTTGTCGTCTTAGATTTGTCGTCTTTGGGGCGATACCCTTCGCTGATGTCTAAAGAAAATGGAAAGAGCACCAAAATTGATAAGATATCTGGTGCGACTTCTAGCTCTAAGCAGCTGTCACCTATTAGTATCAAGGGTGTTAGCCACCACTTATCTGGTAAACTAGTATGTTATCGTGACGTCGTCAGGCCACAAAATAGGGTCGTTTGAAGAAGCAAATAAAGGCTCATTGGGCTGCGCGGCAGCCAACAATAAAGGTGAGACATTAAATGGAACGTTATCTCATAATAACATGCTACTCCCCTAAACTTGGAAAGCAATAATCGTTTAGAGCTATCTCGCAAAGTTCACTGAAACATATTATCTACGAAGCCTAATCAGAGAAAGTTACAGTCAAGGAAGCCAGTGTTAATATAACGTTAGAGAGCGACCCCCTCAAAACACTCGCTACCAAGCGCCATATAACAAAATTATAGATGTCTTGCCTCATGGCGGTTGAAAACACTCTGTAACGATAACTATGACTTGTGGACTAGCTATAGTGGTTTGTCTCTGTATTAGGTTTTAGTATTATTTCCCTAACTTTTGTACAAGAAGGCCCTGTTTGCAAATTAGAATTATCGCTGTGAGGTAAGTGCTCGAAAATCCCCCGTTGACCAGGCACTCTTGGGCTTTCTTCTTCGTGATGTACTTTTGCACAAGAACATTAGGAAATTACAAAATCAGGGCGTAGTAGACTTGATCCATGCACTTGTAAACATTTGTGTAGTGAAAAAGTGGATATAGAGTTAATGCATGTATAAGTCTTTCTCAGCCGTTGCATTGCTAAGCGAGGGTACTATGGGAAACGAAAGCCTCGAAATTTAAGGCAGCCAGGTGGAGAGTAGTTTATAGTTTTCAACGGTTAATATTCCAATACAACCCTCCTTACCTGGCCACTGGGACTAAGATGCATCCACCAATTATCTGCATCCCCAGTGTCTCTCGAAGACCCTTCCCACGCAGATACCTCTTGGAGGTTTAGCGCTTTACCCGAGAAAATAACCTCTCGCCACGTGCCACCCCCAGACTCACGATACCCTCTCACGATAAATCCCCAGAAAGAGGGGCTTCCATCCCACGTCGCAGGTCCGGTCCTGGAACTCTCCCAACTCCGTAGGATTGGCCAAAAGGGATCTGTACATATCTTCCACATGCAACTATGGCCCGTTCGGGTCGTGCCGCACGGCATCCCCGGGCGTCGCTTGCTGACCGGATCATACAGAAGGGGTACAAACACCGTTTAAAATCGCAACTTAATTCGACGCCAGTCTCCGAAATGCGCTGCCGGCCGTGTCTTCTCGGCTCTGGGGTTTGCAATCCGATTTGTCGGAGGTAGTGTGTTGTTGGTAAACCGATACTGTATTTTGTGTGGTGGGAAGGGATGGACGCATACGAATAATGGTATGTAAGGCTTCCAAGGGACCCATGTAGGATTAAAAGACAAAAGATGGAGCACACAAATACGAAATACTCCCACCGCTCCCCCACCAAGACTTTTCTTCCGTCTTGAAACTACGCCCCCTTCGTAGAACAATTCCTAGGAAACCCTGGCGAAGGATTTTAAGAAATGACCGAACAAGAGACCCACCATGCCCCTATGGAGGCGGAGGTAGGTGAATTACAATAATCTCATGACATAATCACGATCCTCTACATAGACACTAACCTACCTACCCAAACACAGGCTGACGACTACAACGACGCCGACTCAGCAATCGCCACCTCCCTAGCCAGCTCCACCACCTCCATCGGCTCCAGCATCCTCCAATACCGCCAAGAAAACGGACGAACCTACCACGCCTACAAGGATGGAAAATACCTCCTCCCCAACGACGAGGAGGAAAACGATCGTCTCGATCTCCAACATCATCTCTTCTACCTCCTCTTCCAAAATAAACTCTTTCTTGCCCCGATACCTAAAGAGAAGACCCTACACCGGGTACTCGATTTAGGAACTGGCACGGGCATATGGGCGATTGATTTCGCTGATGAGTACCCCGGGAGTGAGGTCGTGGGTGTGGATTTAAGTCCTATTCAACCGGCTTTTGTTCCGCCGAATTGTAGGTTTGAAGTCGATGATGTGGAGGAGGAGTGGACTTATAGGGAGAAATTCGATTTTATACATTCGAGAATGTTGACTTGGGCGATTGCCGATTGGGAGAAAGTCATTCATTCGGCATTTGCGTATATTTCCCCTCTCCCCTCGGTAAAGATTAAAATAATCTTAGCTAAAACGATTTCATAGGAATTTGAACCCCGGTGGTTATTTTGAAATTCTAGATTTGCTTACGGAACTTCGCTCGGATGATGGGTCGTTGAAAGAAGATTCGGTGTCGAAGGCATGGGCGAACTTCTGTTTGGAAGCTTGTGCAAAGATAGGAAGACCCGCTGATAGCGCCTTGAGATATAAGCAACAAATGATCGACGCGGGATTTGTGGATGTAGTAGAGGTTATTGTGAAATGTCCGTTGAATAAGTGGCCTAAGGATAAGAAGTTAAAGGAAATTGGTACGTTGGTTCTTTCTTTTCCCCCCAAAACTAATATCGATAAGGATGCATTTCTGATGCTAGGGAATGGTAGGAATGTGGCAGCATGAGAATATGATGAATGGCGTGAATTCGGGTAGTGTTGCACTCTTTACTCGGATTTTAGGTTGGACGGTGGAAGAGTTCAATGCGTATGCCAAGGAGGTTACTAAGGAGATAATTGATACCAAGATTCATTCTTATTTCCCAATGTAAGTACACCTACCTCCTGTAATAGATCTGTGCTAACAACACTAGCTATGTCGTATATGGTAAGAAACCAGAGAAGGAGAATGGAGTGTGAAGAGTGTAAGTCCATAGGTAGTAGAATCGTAAATTGAAAACCCTCACAGCGCTCTACCCTTTAAATACCTATAAAACCCTTACATACATTGTTCCGAGTTCAGACACGCAATCAGGGAAAAAGGTACTCCGTATCTATGTCTTGTTCTCTAATTACCAAGTAATTCTCAGTGCCTTGATTTCAGTTCGAAAAACACGGACGTTAGGTGACAAACCTGACCTCTGTCACATCGTTATAAAAACGGCAAATTACTGGCATGCCACCTATACTAATATTAATTACTCGTATGCCACCCTGCCAATTGAGATTAATTAAAACAATTTATAACGCCTCTGCTGTCTCTTATAACTATTCC
>QYAM01000132.1:0-56351 GCA_003988965.1 Neobulgaria alba | reverse complement strand
GACGTTCGCTGATAGTAGTTCGACCGTTCATTCTGTCGGTAAGGGTAGAATATGGTATATTATAGATCTTCGCAGCGTTAGCACGATTAATCTTTTTGGGTGATCGAATGGCCTTAATAACTAGAATGATTCGTGCTTCTTGGGTTTGAATTGACATGATAGTTGTAGAGAAATCGCGTATCAAAGTTAAGGGTAGAAAACAGCGGGGAAAATCACGAGGTCCTGATAAGCCACGTTATTCCTAATTTTGTATTATGAGTAGAGTATAGAAGCCCCGGTTCGCTAGGTGTAGCCTTTCCTTAACTTTCTATGCATGCTAACTACAGAACATTATAATTACAATATTAAGTGGAGTGATCATTAGTCGTCTTCCGGAGACCTAATACAGCAGCTTAAATTTATCTAGATTATATGCCAATCAACTAAGGTGAAGATCACAAAACTGTCTCACCCTTTTTAACATGTCTAAGACATGTATCCGACCTTTCAATACATGTCCTTCGCCAGGATATATAACCATCTTATAGGAAATTTTGTGGTATAAGCAACCTCGATGGAAAGCACGGCTTTGGTCAACAGGCACTCTTGAATCTTGTTCCCTATGAAGAATCAGTAGTGGAGTTTTGATATCCTTCATGTGCCAAATTGGACTGCCTCGACGATTTTGGCTCCCAAGAGACCCCTCTTCCCATGGTGCCTTGCCAGCAAATTCGCTTTCATAAATAGGGACATCACCAGTCATCGGCATCATGTCCAAATCACTCATACCTGCACCACAAATTGCGCCTCGGAATTGGAAGTCGGGTCGAGTGACAGCAAGAAAAGAGAGATATCCGCCTTGTGACCATCCTCCAATCATAACACGTTTCTCATCAATATGTCCTTCCGCAATTCCAGCCTTGACCATACAAATAATATCGTCATAATCCAGGGTGCCCAGTCCACCAGCGGCTACACTTGCAAACTTGTCGCCGCGTCCACTACTCCCACGATAATTCGGAGCAAGGACTGCATAGCCAGCTGAAGTAAGCCATGGGGCCCAATAGCAGCCAGAGGGGTCGAATGCGAGTGTACTCTGGATATAAGGCCCACCGTGTGGTTGGACGAATGTTGGCCATGGTTTAGCAGGTGCTTCTGTTTCTCCTTCTTCCTTGGATTTGATTGGCGCCATGAATATCCCATTCAGTTCAGTTCCATCGGTCGCTTTACAGAAGAAAGTCCTCTCCGTGCCAATTTCAAGACTAGAGATTGCACCTCCATGATTAGATAATTGGCATAATTCTCCATTCTTCCACGAATATATCTCTTGGGGGGAATTTATCGAACTTTTCCCTATCGCCATAACCTTTCCTTCTTCCGTAGCAACAACATCCCAAGCACCAATATCGCGCTCATCGTCCCACAGAACCTCGTCGCCGTCCAGAAGGCGGATTTGTGATTGGAGACCAGAGAGAAGATTTATCCAAATCGAGTCTCCTGAAGGCCAGATACCACCCACGTCGTTTGTGACTCCGAATCCCATTTCAGTCCAATTATGATCATCGATAGAGACCTTGTATACGGTGTTTGAAGAGGTAATTTTACTAGGCTGTAACCCAGATATGAAGAAGAGTTCGTTCTTTCGCCAAATTGGTCCCCAGACATCCCCAGGAAAATGGCAAATCTTGTTGATTTGGCGCGTAGAAAGATGGATACGCTCGATATCCACTCCGGCTGCTCCAGAATCAATTTCTGGGTTTGGATGTAATACATATGCAATTTCGTTCGATTCTTGATTCCAAGAAAAATCGTTGACATGTGCTTCTTTGGTATATAAAGTTGTAATCTCACGGGTTGCAACGTGGATGTACCGTAGTCGATCGTATTGCCAGTCTTCTCCATACACAATCGCATCATCTCCCTCATCCTCTTTTGCTTTTCTCTCGGCAGTTTTCTCATCAGCGCTCAGATACGCGATATATTTCCCATTCGGACTCCAATGCATACTCGAGATCCTCCTCCGATTATCTCGTTTGGTGATTGGAAAGGCCTCGCCACCTTTCAAAGAAATGAGATAAATTGCTGAACTTCCTAGAGCCGCTCGATCCGAGATAAATGCAATAAATTCCCCATCTGGCGCCCACTGGGGTGAGACATCATTGTCAAGACCTGATGTGAGTTGTCTTGCCGAATGTTCTTTTCCCACTTCAGCTACCCAAACCGAAGTTGTACGATATTGTACTTTGTTGGCAACCGAGTTTACGGAATATGCAACTTGGGTTCCGGATGGTGAAATTACGACAGAAGTAGGGATTTCTAGGTCCGCAATAGCCTCTGCGGTTAGCATCTTCGGTTGAGAATCCATGGTTCTACTTGAAATGAGTTTTTGAATTTTAAGGGTAGAAATCTTTACACACATAGATCGCTTCCTTCCCTTTACTGGTAACTTCTAAATTTCCACCAGATCATTCGAGGGAGTTTCTTGAGAATAGGTTGTTCTCCCAATTAATCGTAAATATATATTGATGACTAAGCATAAATAAGAAACGAACTACACAGTGTGCTCCAACCTGCAAAGAATTGATTCCTTGGAATTTCGTTTCGAGAAAATGGATGCTCTATACTTTCAATATTGCGAAGTCTCATATATATCTCTAAAATATCTACTCGGTGAGAAAACGGGAGCCTTGTGGCCGGTGCCTCATTTTAAGGTGTCAATAATTGTCATCTGCTGCGCAACTGAGGTGGTTTTCAGCTATTCCCCACATCTCCGGGATTCGCTACTTTTGCCGAAGCAGAACATGACCTCTCGAATGCTTCAAATTTATCGCTATGTGATATGTATGCTGCATCTTTGTGAGCAGCAATGAGTCAGTGCATAAGCAAGAAATAAATGGTTGTGGGGGCAGAGGAGTCATAAGGTAACTGTTACTACGCATTAGTACTTTGGGGGTTTATCTGAGTCAACCAATCATTTCTTACTATTAGGTGAGGTGTTATATAAGCGTTATATCTGCATTAACACAACATCCAACATGAGGCTACATGCATTTGAGAACTTCGGCTAGAACACCTGACTTCATCATAGCTCCTATCCTCGGGAGGCAAAATGCCTGAGTTATAGAATGAAATAATATCATTTTACGGAGTAGCCCTTGGAGGATTTCTTAGCGATAGATTATAGGATCTTTTTTGGTAAGCAAATGTCCATCGGCGCATTTGTGATTGATCGATAAAACTGATTAGAGTAATAGAATTTGTGTAAATTAGTAGATTCTTTTGCTACCTGAGAGCTACTTGCTAAATATGATTGGTAGGTTGAAACATTGAAATACTACCAAAATATAGCTCGACCCCTTTTTTCACATCCCCACCATCATGGGCTAAGGGAGCAAGGCATTAGCGCTTTGGTCATAACAATAAGTGGCTGTATTTCCAACACGCAATTAACATTTCAGTCTTCTATACTCGCGTACCGGATAGCGCTCAACAGAGTTCTACGATTTTCTAACAGCCGGAAGTCTGTGTAGTATTACTAATATCGAAGATTACAAGTTCGGCGAATACGATCCGAATATGACAGCCAGTACTTCTGAGAGGTCGTTTAGCAAGGCTACTTACGTCGTCTGTGATAAACTATCGATTTTAGAACAGTAATAGGACTTATACGTTCACGAATTATAACACGATAGCTTGCTACAGAACCTTGGGGCAAGACCAACTTTAACTAGTAACGCAATATTGCTAATTGCCATTTCAAGCTACCAGTTAGACAAACTTACAAAACCACTGGTCGAGTCCAACCTAGCTAGAGGAGACCTTTTTGGAATAAGTTTCTCACTTCAAGCATATTCTGTATAACCATTTCAAGTCTATCTATAAAGTGGGATAAAATATTGTATATCTAAATCAACTCATAATCAGGATAGACATATCTCTAGCTACCTCTAGTTAGCGTATCTCTAAGATGAAACTATTTTGAACGAGCTCATAGTCTAAATTAGGCTCTTAGCGAGAATCCAATAATCCATGTGATGGGAAGCATTTACTTCGAGAGGTCAAACTACCTCTTGCGGCATAGACAACTTACTACTACTATAGACCTTCGTCTTCCTTTTAGTTTAAGTTATAATAATTTATCATAGCTTTATGTTATAGGTTTTAGGATCTTCCTGAGGATAAAATTTCGAAACCTACCCTCTTCGGTGGAGAAATAAGTAGCCGATTTTAGCACACGAATTTTAGGACAGCTAAAAAATAGTGAACGTTCTTGCCCAAGTACGAGTATTTAGGAAATTTGTCTCCAGAATTATTATTCAAGACCTGGATATCTCAAAGCTCGTAGACCAAAACCAGCCTTTTATTTCTCTCCCAAAGAGCTACCTTCCGTCACAATCAACGTTTTTTTGGTATGCCGTATTGCAGCAAATCAAATGCCAATACACAGATGCTTCAAGTATGAGATAAACTCCACGTAAGCAATTGAGATCCTGTTATTAATACATCCTTCTTCAATGGAAAAGTTGAGGTACGCGGATTACTTCCGGAACCAGGTACTTGGCTAAATTGTAAGCCATGCAGGCTTCGCCTCACCTAAGTGGCACGGCCAAAGCCACGCGTTTCCGAGCTGGTTTGGGGGTCTGGCGGTAAACGATTGTCCCACGAGTTGTTGGCATCCCTATGAAACGCTACCACTCTGTCGGGATACCTTTATATTGCAAAATGCGACGCCGCTTGATCTGCGGCATTATTGGGTATTAAGTACCTCCTTGATGGCTCATTGTCGGCCTCATTTTAGCGAAAGGCTAAATAGGATCTTTGATGCAGGTCGTGGAATGAAGGTGGTGCATTTTTCCACCAGACTACTGTACCAAGCGAACCGGGCTCATAACTATTGCAAAATGCGGCGCCGCTTGATCTGCGGCATTATTGGGTATTAAGTACCTCCTCTATCCTATGTGTGATATTGTAATACTTTATCACCTTTTCTAAGTGACATATGAGTTTCTGATTATGCATGTGGCCTCAGCCGCTGGCTCAAGAGTTTACTCGTGAGTTTCAAGGTTGGGCTTGGCCGATGTAACCCAATTGTTGGAAATAGAATCTGCCTTGGAATCGGACCCTTGATAAGTACCTTCCACATGGCATGCACGCAATTTATAGTGGCGAGTCTGGCTTGGTACCCCGTACATCTCACTGCTCTGCTGCATGTTCATCTACTTTGGGATTGTTGCAGATCTTGTTTCGTGTGCTTGATTGATCCTTCGACTGCAAGTCCCCCTTGACCCCTTGTTGCTGGAATTCGACGGTGCGGCTGAGTGTGGTTGCATCGCTTGTTGCAGCATATCAATAACTTGAGCTAGTCCTGGGAAGGCTGAAGCCTGGGGGGAGGAGAATGTATAATTGCGCATTGCCACTGCCCTCTCTTGTGAAAACTAGTTGTTACTGTAAGATTAATCCCTTTTAGTTGAAGAAAACTTGCATCTTTGCTTACATACGATCTACTTAGCTGTCTTTGTCCTTAATTGCTAAAGGTTGCGCTCGTCGTCGCAATGGGAGCAATTCAAGAGGTTGTTGATGCTTCCTGGGGATATGACTTTGAAGACAAGGAGACACGATTACAGATGGAACTAATTGACGAGCTCCAGAAATTGAAGCTTCAAAAGTATATTGATTTACCTCAGGTAAGTTAAGCTAAGTGTCTATGCGCGATAGCTTCTAACTTGTGAAGCTTGTAGTTGTTGGCGATCAAAGTACCGGGAAGAGCTCAGTCCTTCAAGCGGTCACAGGGATACCATTTCCAGTAAAAGATACCACTTGCACCCGGTTTGCAACAGAGATCAAACTTCGGAGAACTCATCCGAATGAGAAGACTTCGGTTGATGTTTCGATTGTGCACGACGAGGATATCTCGGGTGAAAGAGGCAAGCATCTGAGCAATTGGAGACCCGAAGGATTCAACCCAATTGCTCCATTGACTAAGTCGACCGTAAAGTCGATTCTCGATCAAGTACGTATAGTCCTACTTCTCCATTAATTTTCATCTTCGAGCTTCTTCGCTAAGAACTGTATTATTGCAGGCGACTGAAGTGATATTTGGCGACGGATCAAGAAGGAATGACCCAAACCGAGCATTGCTCAGCAAAGCAACTCTTAGCATCACCCGGAGTGGTCCGGATGAGACCAACTTCGCAATCGTGGATCTTCCGGGCCTGATCCGTGGTAAAGATCGTCAAGCTAATGATACAGCCAGAGTTTTGGTTGAGAAATATCTCCATAATATGAAGAGTATTATAGTGTATGTATCATCACTTTATCCAACATTACAACATGACAATATTGACTATTGTAGGATGGTCATTGATGTCGTAGACCTTGAGAGACAAGAAATATATAACATGGTCCACAATCTTCCTGACAAGGAGTCTCGGGTCATTGGTGTTATAAATAAGTGCGACAAAAAAGACAAAAAATCAGACGAATGGGTAATTGATCACCCGAATACTTACAATTATATATGTTAACTTGTCAAAAGGTGTTTGATCTTATACGCAATGAGAACTCCACGAAATCAAAAATATACCTGAAGGAGGGCTGGTACGGCTTGAGAAATCGCCAGCAGCAAGAACAGGAGATAAGCGACGAAGAAAGAGATTCTCTGGAACGGGATTTCTTCTCAAATGAAGAATGGAAAGATCTTAATCCCGAAAGGCTTGGACGTAATCAGTTGAAGAAAGCGCTCATCCGAATGCGAAACCGTCACGTCAAGAAAAACGTACCAAAACTGATCGGACAAATTCAAGCCAAGCTAGACAAATGCGTTGAAAAGATTGACGGACTTGGAGATCCTCGAAGGGACAACCAAGAGCAATTTCTGTTCATTCATCGAATTGCTGCAGAGTACTCGAGAAGATCGGAAGGAGGATTGTCGGGACGTTACAAAGATATACAAGAATGCCCTGCCCTCTATTCTAGGAAGCTGATACTGGATAATCTGACTGAATTCCAACAAGAAATGAATAGGAAAGGGCTTGCTCGAGCTTTCAGTGACGCTACAATTGATGCTCAGGAGGTTGCGAAGATGCCCGCGCCACCTTGGGCGGGGACATTCATGGAACTAGAAGCATACAAACCCATTCGAGACACGATCAGGAATAACCGATCTAGCTACGACACTACTAAAGTCAACCCAGAAGTTGAGGATGTTATATGGAAAACTTTGACCTCAAGTTGGAAAACAATTGCGGCCAACGCATTGGAAAAGGTCGAGAAGACCATCTTCGAGATCAACACCAAGCTCTTCGAAAGCGCCTGTGGCGACGACAAGCTTCGAATCAAATTGCGAAATTGGCTTCAAGACGATTTTGATTTGGCTTCTAAGAATGCGAAGCAAGAGCTCATGAGACTTATCGAGAATGAAACGGAATCTGAAATCTTCACACTTAACCCCTTGAAGCAAGCTCAGGAGCAAATGTTCTTCCAAGAACGAATTCGTGCCATTTCAGATAAATTAAAGATCTTGGATCCGACAAATGCAGGGCCTCAGGTCGCTGAGCCAGAGACGAAGATCGCTTATGTGGAGGTCGATGTTCTTGTTCATGGGGTTCTTGTCAAAGATGCCGAACTTGTTACTGTTTTGAGAACACACGATAGCCTGCGAGCGTATTATAATGTTGCTCTCAATCGATTTATTGATAACTTCGGTAGCCAGGTTGTAGAAAGACATCTTTTGGGACCAGAGGGTCCACTGAGACTTTTGAAATATAGCTATGTTAACAGGAGGCTGTTTGGAAAGGAAAACGAAGCCTTGTTGAACGAGTTGGCCGGCGAAGACGCGATTGATGCGGAAAAAAGGGCAAATTTGGAGGAGGAGAGGAGAAGCTTGGAAGCAAGCAAGAAAAAGGTTCAGGACTTCAATCTCTCCTAGTGTTGGAGAGTGACTTAAATGCTGTGTTAATTGTATGTTTAGATGTATCAATTTGATCACTTATAGAATATATTCAGCACTCTACATCTCGTTTCTATTCTTTGACTCCATGATCCAAGCGAGAGTTACTATTATGAAATTTAGAATGTGTTTTTCGGTGGAGAAATAGGTGGGCGATTTTGGGACTGTGTATTTTGAGACATTTAGATCTTTTATTTTTCCTTTATTATAATAACTTCGGAGACTGATGTTCTAAATACTCATGCTTTTATAAAGGACATTTATAATTTTAAGTATCTTGAAATTCGTGTGCTAAATTCGGCAACTTATTCCTCCACTGAAGAGGACGTTTTTGTAAAGTTTAGTTGCTCTCTCTGTTTTCGTCCAGATAATGTGTTACGGTCATCCGGTGAAGTGACTGGGGTCAATTTCCAAAGTTACTAATCAATTGGTGAAGTGGAAATAGCTTCACTCTTACCCTTACTCTTGCTATTTAATTTCTTCCTTCTTCCCCCCTCGCCTTTCTTCACTTTCTAGATTCTTGGCTTCGTAACTTCACAACTTTATGATACCTTAACATATATAATAAACTAATATAAAAGTAGACGAAGCCATGGCGTACTGAACTCATGAAGCTAAGGTATATCGTCATGTTTTACAACAACTTTATATTGCCGGAATAGGCTATCACGTAGAATTGCCAGGTAATCCACAGTTATACTTCCTTTGTACTTAGAATCTTCCCTCCTTAAGAGCTACGCAATACAGCCAATTGCACCCTATTGCTGCTGCTGCTGCTGCTGGCTCTCACACCTTAAACCCCTTGATTTCACGAATTGGCCGTAGCAAATGATTGCAATGTTGTGGCGCGAACATGAGTTTCTAAACACTAGAAAGGTTAAGCAGGGTATAGTTTTGGTAAGAATTGGGTTCCAAGCCTTTTTCGATCCACTGGCTCAGAAGCCTTCATTATTTCCCTGATACTTCACTAACTTCTTCCCCTACACAATATAAGTATATAAAAGCAAGCTTTCTTTTTTATCTATGCAAGAAACAGCTAGTTTTAAATAGCAATCGATACTCTTTCTATGCAATGTCTAAATGAGAGATAACAGCCAAGCCATCTTCTTCCCAACCACCACCCAGTTAAAACTCAAACCAAAACAAAAGGCCAAAAAAGGTAAAATCACAAAAATGAAGATCGAACAGAATGTAACACTAGATACCACAAATCCTCCCCCAATGCATCGCTATGCCAACTTTGCATCGCGCCATTCCCATACTATAGCTCCTCTCTCCCCTTTCCCAATTTCGACACTAAAATAATGTCATAACATGGAAGGAAGTGTCTACCAGCATCTGACAGCCTTGGAGCAGATTCCGGAAGTCCAAATCTTGGCCTCAGTGACGGTGTATCCGGTCTTAGGAGCGTTCCAGATGTATCCCTTTCGGGAGTAAATACCAACATGGTGAATACCAGCAGAAGAGCTAGAAGTGCAACCCCAGAAGAGAAGATCACCAGGCTTAGCTGAGCTTCGTGCAATTTGATGGCACTTTCCGGCTGTGGTGTGATATTGATCCTTTGAAACTCGTGCTATCGAATATTAGTTACTTTTCAAGTGCTACGGAGAAATTAAATGCATACGAATAACAGTCTTGGTAGCGCGGTAAACACAGGTCTTGCTCAAGCAAGAACAATCCATTCCCTTACTTCCTCGCCCAAACGGCTTGGCGGCTTTGCATCCACCATAACTGTATGGTGTACCTTTGAATCCCTTTGCACATGAAACAATGCTACCACCGGCAGTGGCGCGAGCTTCTATGGCGGCCTCATCTTCAGGTTTGGCGTCTGCAGCAGAATCGTAGAACTCAGAGAGACCTCGCTCATCGATGGATGGAGCATTGGCGAGCTCTAGGGGGTCAAATTCTGGCTCGACTCCATCGTCAATTTCGGTGCTATTATCACCGGTGCTGTAGTCGGTTGAGGTTGTCTCGTAATCTGGAATGCGGCGAACAATACCAGCCAATGCGGAGCTAGCGAAGAGGAGGGTGATGAAATTGGTTGAGAATTGCATCTTGATTTTTGGTTTGAGTGACAAAAGTTATTTAAAAGATTGTTTATAGGAAGCTAGAAGTGCTGTTAGTATTCTGGAGGTTCTTGAGACGGTTCTAAAGCTTACCTAGAAGTGTAATGATGAAGCTGGAAGGCTGTTGGTTATTGCTGTTGGTGTTGTTCCTGATGTAGTGATGGTGATTGTGATGCTGATGGTGAAGAGAGACTTGTGATGGCAGAGTACTGGTTTATATACTTTTTCAACTATCTATCTCTTTCTTCTTGGCATGGGAGAAGTTGACCCGACTTCAAACCTCTCCACGAGATGCATCGAATGATGCTTCAACTGTCCTTGACTTGCCAAGAAGATAATTTTGATATTCAACAGAAGTGCATACACTGAAATACGTACCAGAGGCCCATCACCTGCTACGGGCGTCTTGAGGTTGACCCGACTTGAGGTTGTTGATGGCGCCCACGAGCTTGATGGGATGATGTTGAGGGGATCTGCCAAGAATATTATTTGAGAAGGTTTTGCCGGAAGATCAAGAAGTTCGAAGATCGTGGAGGGTCATCTCATCCTGCAGGAACAAGTAGGGATTCTCTAAATTGTGTTATTCCGGATGATTCTCCTATGAGTATGTGAGGGTTAATCGGTACTCGGGATAACTTTATTTTCAGTGAACCATATCTCCAGAGATATTAAAGTCTAGAATTTGTGAGAAACGAGAGCATAAACTTTTGTCTATGCCTGAGCATAACATCAATTCACTAGGCAGTCTTCGAATACGAAGTTCATGAATCTGATGTTATTGTGATCTTGCTATCTCCTTCCCAGCTTAAGCTTCGTAGAAATATTCCAGGGGGCCTTCAACTTTGAGAAATAACCTTATTACCAACGCCAAGATAGGGAGAATCCTCCAACATAGAAGGGCATTCTTTTTTGCTAGCAGCAGAGGCAGACCAACGGCTTTCACTAGCTGATGTCAAACATTCATTACCAGGTCCTCAGTTGAGCAAGGACCACAATGTAGGGGAAACATCGGCTTCTCAGCACAATGTTATAAGTCGGCACCTTTGGGAAACCTTGACCGGAAGGATTTCATTACTGACAACTTATTTCTTGGCTCGCAGGATTCTATGATTGAAAAATTTAAACCAGACAGGGTTGGACGAGAAAATTCGAGGTGCACTACTCTACAACGGCTGCACTTCAGCCACTTGTGAAATATCTCATGATCCTCAAATTACACAAATAGTTTTTAAGTTTAACGCGGGGTTGTGTCGGGGCTTCGGGGCGCGGGGGTGAAAGTGGACATTCTCCGCTTCCTCACGTGGAGCTGTTGAGTCACTTTAACACCATCTCTGAAGCTTCACCCACCTGGAATCAATCATTGACTCCTGGAGCCTTGCGTAATTCAACATAAATCGTTAATCTTTCGTACTGTTCTTCAGCTGGAGCTATTTTAGTGTATCAGATGGGAAGAAGATAGGCCGGCTTGGCCTGCAAGCATTTAAGTGACCCGAAGCGAGGCACATCCAAAAACGATGGCTATGGCTGCTTGGCAGCTAAAGGCCTCTATCTATAACTAAAGAAATATACAGCTTCAAGAGTTTGAAAATATTGCCCCAATATATAAAATAAAGCGATCTATATCTCATTGAAGTAATTCATCACTAGAAACAGTGCTACTTTATCGATTTTCATGTTGATAAGATTTTCCCCTTGCTTTCGAAACATGCCACTCCGTAAAAGGACGAATTATATCTTCATGACAAAAACGATTTCTCGAATCCACCTTCAAAATTCCATATACCTGACCTCACACTTACAAATCTCCTTCTGGAAACCTATTGGGTTACATGGAAGTTTAGCTGATGACAGATATTAAGCGAGTATCCTTCTTAATACTCCCGTAAGATTACTTCTATTCTACATACTTAGGGTTTCAAGCTTGGGAGTCAATGGATGGTAACGTGAATAATGAAGTTGTCTTGACGGCAGACTTCAACTTTGGTTCATACTCGTCGGATGTAGGAGGCTGTTGCTATCAAGATCAAAGCTTCCCAGAGATATCACTAGATTTTTAAGACAAAAAATCATACCAAGAATTGACTAGAACTAACACTAGACAGATGGAGTTCGACCAAGAATCAATTAGTATACATACTCCCTACAAGCTAACTTGCAGATTCATCGTCCTTAACAACACAAGCTTGATTACAAAATAAACAAGATCACAATGGTATCATTATCGCCTTCCTTCCAAAACCACCAGCCATTACATCCCCATCCGCCAGATTTTTCCAATGTTCAAACATTCCTACCCGCCATCCAACGCCATATCGAATCCATAATTTATTGCTGAGAGGTAGCATTCATTCTCTGGGGAGCAACATAACCCTGTGCAGCAGGGGCGTAGCTACCACCAGTCCGACCAATAACCTCCCTCTCGACTTGAATCAACGAGCAACAGTGGCAGCAGAAGGACAAAAGACCATCGGTCAAATCATCCCCTTTGATAGTGTATTTGCCTCTAACTTCGCGACGAGAGAGGAATGAAAGGCTATATATATAATTAGTATCTAATATTGTATATTATGAAGATGGGAAGGTCTAGAGGGGAGAACATACACGAAGGATAATCCAATACAGTTTGCACCAGCCCACAGCAAACAATCGTTGTTGATTCTCTCGTAGCCTTCGAGAGTTGGGTTTCGAATTCGAGCTTGTGTTTTACCGTAAACGAAGCAGGGGCAGAAACATGTCTTGAGACCTGTTGAATTACATGTTAGTTATTGAAATCTCAATGGTGAATTGGATGGATGAGGGATAGCATACAGAGGTTATCGGGAGCAGTCAAGCAATCGAAGATTCCGCTTGACCATTCCTCACTTCCGGTCTTCTCAGTGAACTTCTTGTAACTTGGCTCAGCCTTAGGAACAGGTTGTTGATAAACAACATCAGGTCCATTGGAAGCGCCTTGTGCGGAGGAATCCATTTTGCGTGTTTGTGAGTTTGGTATTAAAAAGGGGAAGCGTCTAAAATTCCGACGTTGGAGTTGCAGAGTGAAAGAAGAGGATAAGATGAGGTAAGGTGAAGTAAGCACTTAACGTGTTGGGTAGAACAAAGGAAGGACGACTGGAAACAGGAATGTAGTATGAAAACGCAAGACACAGGAGCAAAAGCCCAACGAAAACGGATCTCACACCAGCCTTTTAACTCTTATCCTCCAATCGTCCAATCTCCACATACCAACAGCGCATTAGCTTTCCCAAGGCTTTCTCCTTCACATTAATTCGCTACTGCATCCACGTTGCCATCATAAGAAAGCCGTACCAATTACCTCCCGTAAGAGGGCTGAAGAGCGTGGCGTACGTCTTAGGCCGAAAACATACAAGTGCATGTGCCTGAAACCGCCCGTGGGAATTTTATTGGAGAGTTTTCCTCCCGTCTGTGAGAGCTATGATTGGGAAATACCGTTGTTGTGACTTTTCTGGAGCCAGGGCTGATTATTCTTTGTATTATCATTGGGTTGACGGTCATCCGTTGATGTAGCGGGAATGGGACCTTGGGGCTGACCGGGCTGACAGGCTTTCCTTTCCCATGAATCATGATGTCTCGTGAGATGGCCTGCGTTGATCCCTGGGGAAGCAAACGGCCTCGAGCGGATGAAGATCGAGGCTCCAGAAGTCTTGGCTATGATCAGACTATTTGTTGCTAATGGGTCCTATCGCACAACATCTTTACTCAAAATAACATAGTCAGCCTCAACCCTCGTTCCGTTCCTCAACACCCTCGGTAATGGACTAAACTCATCCTTTCCAAACCCTCTCCGCTCATAGAATTTAACCCCCCGCACATTTCTCACAAAGCAAGTAAGCATAACCTTCTCAACACCATCAATCCTCCTCGCAACCTCATCCAAATAGCCCATCAAGATGGTTCCCAATCCAGACCTAAAATGCACCCCATGTTTCAGCTCCAAAAACACACGTAAACCCCCTATCATATTTCGTATTTCCTTGACGCTAGGGAGGTGAAAGATAAACATACCCTTGTAACTCATCCACCAAATGAATTTCATAACAGTAGATAACTGGAACATCATCCTCATACGTCGGCATCATCGACACAAACCCTACCACCTTCCCCTCTTCCGATTTAACAAGAATATATTTCAGATCTAGCAGACTCATTTCTTTCCGTTTATTCGCTGGTTTCCAACCGACATCCGATTTTTTATAATCTGCCGAACTGGTATATTTTATGAGATTAAAACAGGCACTGAAATCGGTGAGGGACAGTGTGGAGGCTGTGTATAGGGTAAGATTATAGGTTGCGTTGGTGGCTGGACGGGTCCATGTTTGCCATTGTGAGCTATGAAAATGGAGACGTCAGTGGTAATTCAGATCTTCAAAACTTTAAATTTGAATCACAGAACTGTGCTCGAAATTTCGAACTTTATTCCCCCATACAAGTCGCAAACACAAACTCGAGATAGTCATACGTGATGAGAGTTACTTACCGTTCTGGCATATACTGATCGACAAACTCCTCCAAACTCTTCTTATTCACCACATCAATGAAATCGCCCGCAGACTCTTCACCCTTCTTATCCTCCATGCTGAAAATCCGATCCCTCAATCGTTTATCGAACACCCCTTCCCCAGCTATCGAGAATATAATTTTCAGTGCGTCGTGATGTTGATATAAACTTTTGTCATCCCATTTCACGCGTCGACACGCCAGAATTTAGCCTTTCCCTTCCAAGTCCCAACCCCAGATTTCCGATCCCCGATCCCCGCCCCTCCTCCGAACTTCCGCTTCCTCCTCCAAAAGAATCCCGCCCTTCAGTTCCACCAACTCAATCTCCTCACCACAAGCAAATGTCATAACCAATGCGCTTCCTTCTACAAACATGTCGAACCTACGTCCATCCGGCTAGACCCCGACCTTCTAAACTCCCTGCAACAATTACTTTCGACCGTGTAATTCTTCCTCCCCTTCCCCACCTCATTGAGAGAGATTATTTGATTTGGTACTGATATAAAGAAATATAGTTTATGGAACGATGTCGAGCTCTGTCTCTTTGGAGGACGATTATAAGAGGATGTCGGGAGATACCGGATATGAAGAGCAGGGAGGAGGCTTTGAATGTTGCGAGGGTGGAGTTTAGGAGGAATAGAAAGATTAAGGATTTGGTACGTCCTCTTCTTTTTTATTAGCCGACTTGGGACTTAGGGGTGGAGATGGGAATGGAGGTTGGAAGGACAATTTCAATCGAGGTTTTGGAGATAGGTGGTTTGTGGAAGTTAACGGCTAATTGTTGGTGGTTGTAGGAACAAATTCGTTATTTAGTATCGACGGGGAAGACGGAATGGGAGTCGATGAAGAGGTATATTAATGGGTTATAAGAAACCTTGAATATACATGAACGAATTGGCTGTGAGACGATATACCCCTACTGTAAAGGACAAGCTATGCGGAAGAGGCAATTGGATTGGGATGGTTCGGAAGGAGGATATAAATTCCTACAAAACATCTACTGGAGGAGTCGAACATCTCTGGTGTAAATAACTTGTCGAGCGATTTGTTGGACAGTTTCAATTCTCATTTACAAGCTCAATTGGAACTGCTTCACAAATGTATCTCCCTCCCCAGGCGGCAATTTATCTAATCTGGTAAAGTTCATTGTATCCTTAACGCCATCCCATGCCCTGCAATACATATACATAGCCTCCCCCAATTTGCCTCAACCTTAATTCCCCTCTCAACACATCTTCCCCCAATCTCCTTCATATCCCCACCTCCCGTCCCCGTCCCCAACCCACCAATCTCCCTCCCGAACAAAATCTATTTCCCCTGCCGTTGTTTATGCTTAGGATTCAACGAACAAATTATATAAACATGTCCCTTCCCCGTCTTCCCACCTTTTCTCCTGACACTCTATTATCACAAGATCATTAGCCTCTCACTCATTTCTCTTCCCTCTCTCCTCATCTCTCCCTGCCAACCCCCCTCAGTTCCCCTCTCCTCCACCCCCAAACCACCCAGAATACGCAGAATAACGAGAAGGAATAAAAAAAAAAGAGATAAAACAAAAACATACCTTACAACCCTCACACAATTTCTTCACCGAACTCCTAACTTTCATTCCCCTCGTCTGCCCCATCCCCCCCAAAATCCCACCCATTCCCACCTTCTCTAACCCCTCTAACCCCAACCTCCCCCCCATCACAATAGGTCTCCCCTTTCCCCCCATCACAAGACATGCAAAACCCCTCGCTCCCACCGCCGTCATCGTATTCCGTAAACAAAACATCGAAGGTCGAAAAGTATGTAGGAAGGTGCGCGAGGCACGAAGGAGAGGAGTGGTCATTTTCTTCGATATCCCCAGTGGTTCTGGTTTGTAGTGGATTGGTCTAGTTGGATTATATGAAGGGGAAATCAATTGATATCCCAGATTGAGTGTGAGGTGCTAGAGAGAGTGTGTAGTGCGGTTTTGAGAGCTTCGAGTTCAGCGATTGTAAATTCCGGATACGCCCTAAATTCCCCGACTTTCTTGACGCCTTGATTTTCAGGCTTTAACATCGTACGCCCAACCCTGGTGAATTAAAGTAGGTAATTGGTTTGGTTTTAAAAATATCTTCGATTCTGATTCTTGGTTTGTAGCTATGAAAATATCTAAGTTTTAAAATCTAAAATATAAGTATCCCAATTTTCCATTTTTCTCTATGCCTTAGTGAAGGTCTCTCCCCCAAACCTGAAGCAAAGAACAACGATAGAAACTTGGAAAATAAAAAGTATGTCTTGATGAAGTTAACCCCTAGAACTCCCGCTAAATGCCCATCCCCAAACCAAGTATATATGCCTTATATCGAAAGGAAATCCTCTCCCCAATCTACAATCACCCCCCAACCCAACAAACCGATCCCACCACTCCCATAAGTCTATTCCCTGAGGAACGTCTTAAAAACCTCACTCTCCGTACAATCCTCCCAAGGATACCCAATTCTACCCAAAAAGCTCTCCAACTCAGGAACCTCCCCATGCGGACAAACAATCCCCGTCAAAACCTTCCCAATATCACTTCCCGCATTCCTATACTGGAAAAGCGAAATGTTATACGTAGGTTTCAGCGTTGTCAAGAATTTTTCCAGCGCTCCTGGACGTTCGGGGAAATTGAACATGTAAAGCCTTTCATCTGGAACACCGGAACGACCACCATTCAAGTAACGGATATGGGATTTGGCGAGTTCATCTTGAGAGAGGTCAGTGGCTTGCATGCCGCCTAAGGAGAGACGGTCGAGGAGGGAAAGGAGTTCTGCATCTCGTTGGGCCGGAGGGGAGGTCAGTGAGATACCAATGAGAATGTTGGCGACTTCTGCGGTAGCGTATCTGTAGGAGAATTCGGTGACATTATGGGGTTTGATGGATTTGATCAATTCGGAAAATGCTCCTGGTTTTTCGGGGATTTTGACACTGATGAGTGCTTCTTTCTTTTCTCCAAGTGCAGCACGTTCAGCTACAAAACGGAGACGGTCGAAGTTCATGTTTGCTCCTGAGGCAACCGCTACAAGAGCTCGATGAGTGTTGCTTGAGGGATATTTGGCGACATACTTCTTGAGACCAGCTATCGAAAGAGCTCCAGCTGGTTCAATGATAGAACGAGTATCTTCGAATACATCTTTGATGGCTGCGCAGGTTTCGTCCGTGGTGACTTGAATGACTTCGTCCACAACCTCCATACAAACACGGAAGGTTTCCTCTCCAACTGTCTTGACTGCCGCTCCATCTGCGAAAAGTCCCACATCCTTGAGAACTACTCTCTCTCCTTTGGCAAGGGATTGGACCATAGCATTCGCATCGTAGGTCTCAACACCAATGATCTTGACATGTGGTGCAATACGCTTAACGTAAACTCCTACTCCAGCAATAAGCCCACCACCTCCAACACAGCAGAAAATAGCTTCCAACTTCGAAATATTCGTCTGTCTCAACAACTCCATTCCAATAGTTCCCTGACCCGCAATAACATACGGATCATCAAACGGAGGAATATTCGTCAAACCATGTAACTTCTCCAACCTCGCACATTCCACCTTTGCCGAATCGAAATCCTCACCGCTCAATATAACTGATCCTCCCAATCTCGAAACATTCAAATGTTTAATGCTTGGTGTTCCCTCTGGCATAACAATCGTCGCAGGTATCTTCAATTTCCTTGCAGAATAAGCCACACCTTGTGCATGATTTCCCGCCGAACAAGCAACCACTCCCTTCCAGCTGACTTTCGGATCCAAATGTGCCATTTTATTATACGCCCCTCTCAACTTAAAGCTGAAGACTGGTTGCAAATCCTCGCGCTTCAATAGGACCTTGCATTCCAATCGATTACTCAAATTCGACGCATAAGCAAGTGGTGTTTCCTCGACGACTTCGTAGACTCGAGACGTGAGAATCAATCGTAAATACTATTATCATTTCTCCCGTTAGAAAATTCCCCTTCCAATTACAGCTCTTCGCCAGGAATGAGAATAAACATACATCAGGATATCCAGTAGGTAATATAAACTCATCCGGAATAATCCCTCTAACCTTCGACCTAGGGCTTCCACTCGGCGGCGAAGGATCCAAAGAATACTCCGTCAAACTCAACGAATTCAAATTCGGAGTCTGAGGTCTAGAATCCTCAATTCCATAACCACTCCCATAGAGAGATTTCTTCGGATCCATCGTATCGTCTTTCTCGTACCTCGATACGAAACCAATTGCTTATTCAAAAGTGAAGCTGAGGATGTTGTCGTTGTCTAGAGACTGGATGGTTTTTCTTCTTCTTCTTGTTGACTTAAATTGGTGACTCCACGATAAGAGAAGCACGTCAATAGGAATTTCTTTCTAGCGGGGTCGCGCGGAATCGGAGGTGCAATCCATCACCCCACCAAGACGGGGTACCGTACACCCATCAACAGGGGTGAGGCAGGATAAGAGATAATCCGATTCCCCGAGATCCCGGATCAATTCCACGAACGGGGAACTGGGAATTAACGTTGTAGTGACCTCACTACCAAGCCTAGCAGCACCCCAAACTCTCTTTCCCCTCACCCATATATCTCAAAGACCCCAACGCCCATTTCCCACAAACACCCTCCAAACCATCCATTGAATGTCCAGCGCCATGTCTAACGTTCCGCTTCCATCGTCTTTCGATGGCAACGAGTAGGTTTCTCGATTCCCTTCCTCCGTACTGTTTATATAGTGGGGAGATCAAAAAATGGTCTGACTCTATTCATTAATCTGTATAACTACCTTAAACTAATACTTTCTTGAACCAAAACAGAGAATTCTACCAAGAAAACACCCTCCAAAAAATCGGTCGTCGTCTCAAAGAAGACCCCCTCGTCCCCTTCGGATGTCTCCTCACCTGCGCCGCTCTCATAGGAGCCACACGATCCATCCGCGCCGGTGACCATAACCGTACTCAACGTATGTTTCGTGCTCGTATCGTAGCGCAGGGTTTTACGTTAGCGGCGGTGGTGGCGGGAAGTATGTATTGGAAGACGGATAGGCAGAAGAGGAAGGAGTTTGAAGGGGTGGTGGCGGAGAAGAATGCGTTGGAGAAGAGGGATGCTTGGATTAGGGAGTTGGAGGCGAGGGATAGGGAGGAGAAAGAGGAGAAGGAGAGGATGAAGAGGAGGTTGGAGAGGTTGAGGAGTGGGGTGCAGAGGGAGAGTGAGGGGGAGGTGTTGAAAAAGGTGAGGGAGGTGGAAGGGAAGGTGGAGGAGGGCGTGGAAAAGGTGGTAGAAGGTAAAGAGGAAAAGGGGAAGAGTGGTTGGGGTTGGTTGTGGGGTAGTAAAAATTGAAGAGGGGATACGGATTTTGGATTTCGTCATATGGGATGAAGTACGTAGGGTTATTACGAATGGGTTTTTTCCGTGTTGTACGCTATTAGGTGTTAAGTGTATACGCCCTTCAATTTTGGCAAGAAAGATAAGCTTGGTATTTCATTATTTGAAATTTAAAATCTGGGATTCTCTCTATTGCTTAATTTCCCTTGGGATTAGTGAAAACATAGAGTTGAATATTATTCTTATTACTGCTTCTATTCTGTCGTATCTCTCATCCATCATGATAATTCCCAACACACCTCTATCAACTCCAGAAAATCAACCCAATCCGTATGTAATATCCCCAAACGCCAAAACCCCACCATCAAGACATCGACCCTCCACTTCTATTCCCTCCAATAATTCCCGCCATCTCCAATAATGCCCTATCAGCCTCAATATCACCGGTACCCAAATTAACTCTCCTCCTAGCCTCGGCCTCTCTTTCCTCCCAAGCCCATCTCTCTCTCTGTTGCTGGGCTTCGGCATCTCCGCCACATCCCCAGACTTCTAGACTATCAACCTCAAATCGATCTTGCCAGTCATTCTTTCTCGATTCACTGTTGTGAAATGCCCCTCCACCAGCCGTATAATCATGAGTAAAGACTCCAAATTCGAAAGAAGAATCAAGCAGTAATGACACCGCTCCAAGCTCTAAAGGTCCACCATGTGAGGAAGTTTGTTTCGGTTTGGGATGAGGACAGCCAAATGCGATTGCAGTACGTGACGTTGGTGGTTTGGTGAAGGCAACATAATCCTTATTCATCGTTGAAGCATGAAATACTTCATGAACGGGCTCGAGTTGAAAAAGTAATGTATCCGACTCACCAAAACATTCTTTATATGTTTGACGCCAGTGTTGAGAGACGTAAACACCAAATACCAGACGTTGCGATTTACTGCTGTCTGGGAAGCGTTTTGGTGGAAGGGTATCCGAGAATGCTCTTTCTTGGCCACCTTCCGGAGGCTCTGAGATTCTTCTTCCAGCTACAAGAAATATTGTTGGCGCTCGCCAATTGAAGACTTTGGTTTCGAAACTGCCCATTGAAAATCCTGCATCTCCACCAGAATAAAGTAGACGAAGCCGTCTAAATAAAGTCTCGCCTGGTATAAAGAATGATAATTGTGATAGTACATTTAAATCCAAGATTTCTCCTACCTGTGGAAGGAGTGGCTGATCCAAAACAGGGTCGAGTGGAGGAAGAGGAGTTTCTGAAGGATCTTTTCGTTTGGTGAAATCGATATTTTTGGAGAAGAGAAAATGCTCAAATAGTGGATTAAAGCCATGAAAGAGAAATGGCATTGAAATGGGTATCACGGTGTTGAATTGATTGAATTTGACGCCTGGAAACTTTTCCACATTCACGAATGCCGCCAATATGTTGTCTGCCGTTCTTCGCAGACTCTCTAGTTGGTCTCCAACCAGGCGTTCGGAATGTCGTGCAAGGCTTTCTTGGGTGGTGAGCGGGGCAATTAAGAGAAGTAACATTATTAACTTCTTGAGGTTGTCTGATGGTATCGAAGCTTGGGCGAGAGGTGCATCCCCTTGTCTGAACACTTCCACCGCATCTAGAGATTCGAGGGCCGCCAATGCCAGATCGTCATCATCGTCCTCTTCCTCGTATTCCACAGCATCATCCACAGCAAAACCCTGTACCTGACTCCGAGGCTTGCTCGATCCGTCCGCCGTCTGCGACTCTTCTGCAACTGCATTTGACCTTTCATTCTCCTTGTGTGACAATCCTCGATCATAGACAGCTAGGCTGCGAAACAAAAGCTTGGTACGATCCCGACTTCCTTTCTTCAGCACCTTCTGGTACCTTTGCGTCATGATCACAACCACCATTATCATCTGCTCGAAGCCCAGCACAATCGGCGCATCCTCCCCAAATGGAAATGCGCCGAGGTATGATACCATCTGGAAGATTATAGACGATGTTCCGAGGATGTCGGGGATCTCGAGGAAGCGCGCCATGGTATCTTCCTTGAGATACGAGATGGAGTCCTGTTTGTCTGCAAGGCTCTTAAATACATCTTGAAAGGAGTAGAGTTCGAGGGGCGTGAAGCATTTCTTTGCGAATCGTAGCGCCTACATGGAAACTGGTTAGATACATCTGGGAGGAGAGACGGGTACCTTACCAGCATATGGCTCAGCTCTTGGGGGGTCGCATGGCTTTTACTGCCGTTGCCTTCATTAGACTGTCCCTGGCCCATGATTGTTGTAGTTCAAATCATGAGCTCGCAAACCCAAGTCCAGCTCGAGTTGATGGAAGGAATGTTGCTATAACCATCTGACGGCGGGTAGCTTGTTGCCTCATTGGGGATAAGCGGCCGTGCTAGCCCCACATGAAATGAGTATCAAGACGACAGATTTAAATGTAAATTTAAAGAATGAATTCGAAGCCTCGGAGTCTCTATGTAGAACCCGGTACAGATTAATGTATACGATGTCTTTTGTTGAATAGATAACAATTCATTCTCTCCTTCATCTGAAAAGGTAAGGATATATTTTAAGGTTGTATTGAAGGTTTTTTCTTCTTTTTTACAAGATGTAATTCATGAAAACTGGGCAAGTGGATGTTCTCTCACTTTCTTCGGCTTGTGGGGAATTTACTAGGTTAAGAGATAAGGGTGAGAAGGTGATGTTATCCCATGCTATTAAAAGCACCGCGGGAATTTATTAGACATAGTAATTAATAATATTGTTATTAAACGCCTTATTTTAATTAATTTCTCTTGCCTCTAGGAAAGAGTTCATTTCTAGAAAGTCTTTTAAACTAATTAAACTTACTATTATTTTTTAACTCTATGCTTTCGAGAATTAGAAATAGGGGAGAGGAGAATAAAGCCTCTAACCTCGATTAAAGAGGGTCGAGTTGATCTTTAATATTAGTAGGCTATTACGATCTTATCGAACAGCCCTTTTTTTAGGTTGGGACACTGTTATACATACAGTGCCTTATATATTTATTAGAAATATTCTTCTTAAAAGAATATCTACAGTTAATACTTAGCTATATTTACTAGAACTAAAAGATAGTATATTAAATTCCTTAAGAGTTATATTTCACTTTTTCACTTAGTTAGAAGAAAGAAGGAAAATCTAATAAGAAATCGAATTTATCTTAGCTTATATGAGAAAAGATATAAGTCAATTTCACCTTATTTGTAGGTCCCCTATCTCTACGGGAGCTAAGAAATATATGTATATATAGGACGAATAACACAACATCGTTCCTCTCCTAACTAGGCGTATAGATAATAAGACTCGAGAATAAGTTTCGTATAATTGAAATAAAAAGCTAATACCGTCTCAAGTTTAATACATACACTATATCACCTTCCTACATAATATTAAGTACTTCCAATACACTCTAACATATTTAGTTAATAAATAACAACGTCCCTATAAAAGCCCTCCCGCCCTAACAATGTTAATACTTCAGAAAACTTATAATTGGCCATGTCCAAGAGTGCATTCCCCCTAGACAAGAGAAACTTTCAACTCAACGCAACCTTTCTACGAGCTACATCTATGACTATTAAGAGTTGATTTACTACATATTTTGCTTAGTAGTCAGAAATGGGCGTATGCACCATCCTTGCAATTTCGTTAATTAATATAAAGTTAAGATATTCTCACCACAGGATATTCACTTGTTGAATTTACTCTTATTATCTCTATCTAAAATCTATCTAAATGGTTTATGTGACTTTAAAACAATTTTTAAGTAGCAACTCATCTTCTCTATCACATCTCCGCTCCGCTCCCCTATACTAAACACAAGAGTAAGTCGCAGAACTATAAGACCCCCTATCTACAAATGACAACCTACCAAAAACTTTACGAATAAAATTCATGCCGAGGATCGTCCTTAAAGTAATACCTCTATAGCACTTTAAATCCCAAATCATGAACCAGTAGAGAAAAAGAATAATGAATTCCTTTACTCTGGGTTATAGAAAGGTCGAAAGCGAGTTGTATTTTAGACAATAGGATGTGAGGGATTGAAATGTTTTTGTTATTGGATATCTTATTGTCGTTAACTTCTCAACCCTTATTATTTCCTTATATAATGAAGACTTCTCTGTGTTAACTTAAATTTGATTGAAATTCTCTAAAATCGCATATAACCTTAACATTGTTATTTTTCTGAAAGTAAAATCTAACCTCAAGCCTTTCCGTTAAGGTAAAGTTCACTTACGGCCATCACCACCCTCTCACCAAACCAGAATAATGTGGCATTCGCGATGCGTATATAAATCTACACTCTAACATAATATCCTAAATAAGTAATTTATACCCCTCATCTCCCCTTCTAATATATATATCTTAAGACTCTAGTTCCTTAATTCCAATACAGAATTTAAAACTGAACTCCTACTCAAACTAGTCGCTATTAAAAAAAAGAGAGATCCCGCTTTTATTTGACCCCAAAATTGTCACTTGATGTAGTAACATTATATTCTATATTAATAAGCTAATCATCCTATTTATCTACTAGCCCTACCCTCCCTTAGGCCAGAAGAAAAAGAAGTTTGGATCCTTAAATCTTTATTGAAAACCCGAAAAGGCTAAGAGAAAAACAGAAATGAAAATAGAATTGAAGAACCAATTTACATCGCTAATCACCAACCCTAAAATAATTCCTACCTACCTAAACAACCCTACCAACTTCCACCAAAATCAACTCGTTTCATCCACTCCACCTCACAAAAGTCCCTTGTAGATCCAGAATCTCTCCCAAATATCTCGACCTCGGTTTCTATCCCAACCCTCACCCCACCTCCACTCCATTCCCTCTCTATTCCTCCCCTCTTCTCCCCTTATCCACATACTCTTAAGATCAATATGAACCCCAACACATACCAACGCCCCTAAAGAACCCCTCTCCAAGCCAAGCCAAACCAAGCCAAGGTCTTAGACAAGCCCCCTCCCCTCATAACATCTCACTTCACCCCATACCACACATCCCTTCACCTAAGTCTCCCAGAAACCTATCTCAAAAGATAAGACCTAGCACCTAAAATTACGATCCCCTAAACAAAAGTTACTATACCTTAGAGATTCAGAAAATCCTACCGAAGACAATTCCGAAGAAAAAGTCAAAAAAAAGGGGGGAAAAGAATACCCTCTTAAATTCCCAATTCCCAAGAGAAATATTCAAGAATATACCCATATCACTCTCCCCAACTCACAGAGTACATCTCCGAAATGAATCCTCACCCTCTAAAATATCTCTCAAACGACAAGTCAAGCACCTAAAACCTTAAACCTACTAAATGCCCCAACCACAGGAATATACTCACCCCCACGTTACACATCTCCCAAAAGTCTATTTCAAAAGGAATTCTCAAATTTCTCGATTCCCCGATTTAAAAAGTCCCATCTATAACTTAGGAATATACTCACCACCCTCATCTCAATTCATCTCACAGAAGGAAAAATCTCCCTCCATCGAAAATAACGATCAACAACGATTAATCGATCGAGGATCTACTATAGACAATATAATTTTAAATGATGATAAGAATATATGAGTTGATCATCTAAAGGGGAAGAGAGATAGACGGGATAATGATTAATGATTAATAAATAAAGATATCTCGATCTCACAGGTCATCCTACCAACCTATCTATAAACCTAACAGGTTATAAATGAAATAAAATCAATATCGAAAACGAGAATAAAACAGAGAGGTGATATAAAATTCATAATTATTATTCACGAATTACTATCACCATCACCATTATCAAAGAAACGAAATGATGTGTGCTTGAGCATCAATTAACTAAGGTTAGCTAGATAGCTAGATAGATATCTAGATAAGATACCTAAGTATCTCTCTCTCTCTCTCTCCTCACTCAAACCACAAATATTCATCTACCCACCACTACTAAACCTTCTCAACCATCCCAATCCAAATATAAAACAGGTTTGAACCGAATGATCAATCAAGATGGTAGTAAGGACTCCCCTATTCACATCCACATCCACCTTCCAACCACAAGGGTATCATCCACCTCTCCCCCCCCCCTCACCTTCCTAGACTCACTCTAATAAAGTTTCGAGCCCATGATATCAATCAATCTATGTTTCTTCCCTTTCTTTCTTTCTTTCTCCCCTATCCCTCCACTCCATCACCACAACTTATGCAAGAATCCCCCCTCATCCACCAAACAACATTCATTATAAGAACTTCCCTCTTCTCCTTCTCTCACATCTAAATCTCTCTCTCTCTCTCCCCCCCTTTCCATCCACACAATCACCCATCCCCCATCCCAAACTTTTTTTTCATAAGATTCGGAACGCAGAACGCTATGCAGGAAGGACGACAACATCCCCATTTTCAAACTAAAAATCAAACCAAGCTGAAACTCAAAGAAAACTATAAAAAAAATTGGTCAATGAAAAAGACTGCAAAAAAAAAGATAGCAGCAGTAGCAGCAGATTTTTCGCTTCAAGAAAAACATGTCACAAGTAGTAGAACTAGAAAGGAAAAATTTTCTGAAGAGGTCGCTAAATGCCGAGGAAAAACAAAGAGTATAAAGTAGGTTATTTGTTCCATTCAAAAAGAGGTTGAATGGGGAGAGAAAAAGAAGATGATATTTTCGCAAATTCGCAAATTCCGCTGATGCAGCAAAATACAAAGTAGGCCCCAAATTTTTTCAAAACCAACACAAAGATTTTATTCCCTTTTCAGAAGTGACTATTCGCCGAAAATTTTATCCTTTCCCATCCTTTCCCCCACAGATATTCCATGGATGGAGGTCGAGAAGAAAATAAAACCGGCTAAAGCACAATCCAATACAAATTGTGGTACATATGAGAGAGATATGATCCCGAAATTTTTCGAAATCCATGATGTCCCGCAAATTAGGTGGTATATGTGAACAATCATGGATAGATGAATGTGACAAGCCTTCCTTGTCAGTGCATCGTCATTTCGTGTTGGTAAGGTTGGTAGTGTTGTTGAATGTAGGGATTGTTCGATGTGGGCGTGGGCGTGACGGGACACCGAGGTGCTTGATGGTATGCTTTTAAATCATTCCCACCGACAAAATATTCACCCTCGGGTGTGATGGGCGGTGTCATGTATCCATTGACAATGTTTCCGTAGGGCTTTTGTGGAGTACCGGGAAACATATCTGCGTGAGCAACGGGCTTCGATAGGACAACTTCGCAAGGCGGCGTTGGTGGAGCACGGCTGAGAGCCTCTTGTCTTCTTAAGAAGTGGTCAAGAGTTGTGGAGACTCTTGACATGTGGGGTGCGGCATACTTTCGGAAAAGAACTTGGGAAGGACGATCAAGTTTTTGAGAGAGTTCCAGAATGGTCTGGCTTACTTCAGTATCTTGGTGGTCCAAAGAATCATTTCGGTTCAGAATCCCACGAGCCAAAGCCAAAGCAGCACGAGCCATCACGGAAGGCTTCTTCGAGACAAAGTCCTTGTGATAGATGGCAATTTCACAAAGATACCACGCCATGTGTTCGGCCTCAATATCCTCATAAGCTGGACCATCCTTCAAAGCCAGTTGCAACCAAGTGTCCACAGTAGGATGCCCAATAACCCATTCCAACGTATTCAGAACGTGCCATTCCATCTGCGTAAACATATCCTCATCGTATAGCGAACAGCACATTCCCTTCAACTCCCTAATCATCGGCACTCTCTCCTTTCTATCCCCATATTTGGCAGCGATCAGTAAAGCGGCACATCCAACCAATTGGTAATGTCTCTTGTAGACCACCCGTCTCGAACAGTATCTATCCAGAAGGTTGATAGCGAGGAAGAGGGTTTCGGGGAGGAGTTGAAAAGCAGCATGTGCTTCGATTAGAAAGTCGATGAGGTAAGGTCTCATGAACCATTGGATCTCTTGTTGGATATCAATGGAGGCAACATCAGGTAGTGTTTCGTCCTAATTATATGTCAGCATATAAAAGAAAAGTGGAGCAGTACAAGATCAATGACCTCCATATTCCTCATGTGGTCGACGATATCATCTAAATAGGTATCACACGCTTGTCTCGACAACTCATTCGCCATATCCTCTTGCTTCCGGCGACCTATCATCTTGATATATTCTTGGGTAGCTCTTTGCGGGAATGCTTCCTCCACGAAATAGGTGTCGCACGATGGGTGATTGTAAGCCATGTTGGCGGCGGTGAGGTGAGAAGAGGGTTTAGTGTGGTGAGTTGTGCAAGGGAAAGAATGGACGTCAAGTTCTCCAGGAGCTTCGACCGACAGTGCTCGGTAGACCACTAGATTTTGTAAAGGAATGTAACGTATTATGTTCGAGATGAACAAATACTTCGGCGAAATATTATTTGATTAGTGAAGGTCTATAGGTCGGATTAAATGCAAAAATGAATGACGGTGGCTAGTCGAAACTGCCGATGAACTTGAACGGTGGAGATCCAAGGTGAAGACGACGGAAGCCTTCACTTTGTAGGTCTAAAGGTGAGATATTAGCAAGAATTCTCCATCTCCTTTTAATACAGGGGGTGCACAGGCCGAAGTCAGAAGGGTCGAGAACCGGAAGAGGCTGCAGGAGGTGGGGAGACGAGGGAGACGTTGGGAATGCTCTAGTCATGCGTGTTTGTACGTACCGACAGGAGATGGTAGAAGTAGCTGGATATTCGATTCTCGAACCAACGGATCCCTTGCAAGACTCGAACCTGAGTGCCTGACAATAGACGAGTCTGTGGATTGTGTGTGGATTGCGAGGCAGGTGGCAGGATGAACGAGTGAACGTCTCCAGCCTTTGCTGCTGCGTTTGTGGGAGGGAAATTGTGTGGGTGCCGACAGATACGCGACCGTTGGCATGTAAATGCTAGCTAAGGGAGGAAGGTCAGAGAAAGATCTTCACGATTCTCGAAACAAGGAATTGGGATGGTGAGGCTTACCTTTATACGGCCTGTATCTTTTGCTTTCACCGGGGTGGAGTCGTAATCTTAAATGAATTGGTCGATGCTGAGGTCGGGGAAACCTCCTGGACAGCAGCCGATCAAATCCAAAGTAACAGTTACTCAAAACGACCGTGAGGGTTTTATTCCAAGGGCCAAGATCTACCAACAGAGGCTGCGTAGACGAGTGGGCTGAAGTGGAGGAGAAATGGCAGACACGTTGGAAGAGGGGATATAAGGAGCTGGAGGAGCCGAAAATTCCTCCTCGAAAATCGGACCAGGCGTGCGGCCGGATCGTAATCGAGCGGGGGCGGAGGATGAGGCGGAAAGGGAGAATCGGCGTGTCGTGTCGTGTCGCGGTAAGGTGAAGTGCTTCCTCGTGGACTCTTTGGGGGGGATTGACAGTTACGGACAGACGAGAGAAAGGGTGGAATTGCAGTCGAGCATCACCTTTTATTTCGCTGTTTTGGACTTGACGGAACCTAATGTCAATGGGGTGTCTATGAGGGGCCTCCTTTGCCCTCGGGATGATTGAAATGAGGGTATGCGGAGGGGAGAAGAGGAGGAGGAGTGAGATAGTAAAGGAATGACGGGCGAGCTTGGAGTGGAAGAGTCGAGCAGAAACGACACGACCAGTGGAGCCGGCTGGCGGAGGGGGGCTAGCCGCAACGGGCAACTCAGCGGTGGAGCTCCTGAGGCACACAGAGCAGGCTCGCAGCAGCGCGCGCCGGCGACCAGACACTGGGCGCGGTTTGGCCGCACTGAGCTCTCGTTTCTGGAGTGGAGAGGGCAGCCCGAGACGGTGACTGGCTGGCGAGTGGACAACCGCATGGGCAGGGACGAGGGAGCCGAAGCTCACCTCGCACCTCTGGCAATGGCCATTCTCTCGTCTGCAGCTCTGGCGCGGCGCACTGGGGACGTTCCAGGTTGCTGCTCAAAGCCGTCCAGCGGGGCGCCTGGATGCAGCGCAGCGCCGTCGCAGCCTGGCAGTGAGGGCTGCTGCTGCTGCAAGCAAGGTGCTGCAAATCAATCCCAGATGCCCATGCTCCGTCCGCCATCCACCATCCACCATCCAGCGTCCAGTCCGCACCATACCTCGCATTCCTCCGCGAAGCAACCATGCGCATTTCGCCATGCCGCTCACATTCCCCCAGGCCCCCCAGGGCAGCTGGCCCAAGTCGCGTTCGTCGTGCAAATCACTGGCCCTGCCCGGCCCAGCTCCAGCCCGCCCGCTCCAGCCCACAACCCACCGACAAGGAACCACCACAGCGCATCACGCTCACTGGCTCACACGAACAGGACGCCAGCCAGAACGCGACTTGGAGACGAGTTGACACTCCACCGCCGCCCCAAACATGCACGCACTTGGATTGAGAGCTACAACTGACTGCTCAGCCCAGGAACAAGGAACGACCGACACCCGAGGCCATCAAATCGTATCGTGTCCCTTCCTTGCCTTGGATCCAGCGGCCAGGACGGTCTATTGGCTGAGCCTCCTGCAGACCATCTTTCATTGACCCAACGGCCATTGGATAGCATCGAACAAACATGCTGACCGCAAGCTGGCTATTGGTAATTGGTAATTGGTAAGGGTCAATCTCGGTCCCTCTTCACATGTGTCGTATACGCCAGGCCGTGAAAAACAAAACCAAGGTTTTACCATCATAATACAAAGCCATTATTAATTATCGAAGCGCATAATTCCAAGCGGCATCACACCCAGCACAAACCTGTCTGCATGCGTCCCCAAAGTCCGACCACCTCACCATCATCTAACTAAGATACGCATCCACCAAATAAACACCATTTCCCATTATCCTAAGCAAACACGAACTTTATCCCCTACCCGTCAATCTCAGAAAAGGTCGCGTCGAAATATAACACTGTCAAAACACCACCATTAAAGCATCCAAAACAGATATCCGAGAACCAGAAAAGGGTCTAAGCAATTGTGCAACAATTCTCAATCCTAAAGTGTCAATGATAAAATAAAGTCAGGCAGAAGTACTAAACCCGTAACAAAAATCATTCCATGTTCCTTTTTCCTTCTGGAAGACCACACACTCGCCCCTATTACTCCTTGCCTATATAAACCCATATTATACACCTTTCTATCACGAAAATAAAGTGGGATTTCCTACCACCAAACCTATTCCTTCACTATGCTTTAATAACATCTCAATCATCACGTTCTAGCCCTATAACTCATAACAATGGATTCAATTAGAAACAATCAATCCCCCCTTCACTAACATCACAACAAAACATTTCCGCACCCTGAAAACAAACCAACCCATCAGTTAACCAATCATCCCCCTCCCCCCTCTATCAAAAGCTTATCTCACATCCATCTTCCATCACGCTTCCATCCATCCAATCCCCAAACCATAAAAAACCATCATCACGTCAACAACCAAAACCAAACCCAGTCCTCCAATCCAACCATCGATAATTCTAAATACGACCCTACCCTTCCCATCATAGACAACACATCTTGACTCTCCTGCAAGAAATATCCTCCTTCAGCCTTCCTCCCCTCTTCCCCAGCCTCCCGATTATCTCACCCTTGTAAATCAACTCCAAACCAGGACACGACAAGGGAAGCTCGCAAGCGAGTAAGCGGTCTCTAAACCACGACCGCGCCGCCAATCAAGACCGAAATCGCGACCAAGGTTCGCGACACAGGATTGGAAAGATGACCCCGAATCCTTGTACGGTACACACGAGGTCTATGACTAACGGAGAAGGAGGAGGGGGAGGAGGGAAGTTTAATGATAACCTATCGTTTGATTTGTATGTAATTGTTGTGAGGTAGCTTGGTACCTACCTATTACTTATTCCAAAGATGAAACGAGAGACTAGGTAGACTCTTGTATAGCATGAGTTAACACAGCAGGTAGATTGAGCTTAGTACGTTACCACAACCCTCTTCAGGAGACCAGACAAGTCGCGTTTGCTATCCCCACCACCAACACGACAACCATATCCATCCGCAACACAAACAATACAAACACTAACCTGTTCACCGCCTTGAGGTCTATAGGTATCGTACATCCACATAAAACAATGGCATTCAACCTGCCAACAACCGGACAAACAAATCCCACGCACACACATCTCTCATGCGCCCGTTGCATCATAAACTATAGACGGGAAAAGGCTTGCATCATTCTATTGTGCTAGCAGCGGGGATATTACTTACCTCCGCAAAGCGCAAAAAGGAAATACTCGAGAATAAAATGTAGCTATACAAATTAATTACTAAGTACAAAAACTAGCCTAAGGAACACCTATATCTTTAACCCAAACCCTCGAAATCCCGTCTAAAACCATACCTCTTCAACCTAAACTCTCCTCTTCCCACAACCTCATAACCTCCCCACCCTCCAATCCAACCCTAGCGTAGCTCCCCCTCCCTCATTCACCAAACCTACACATCCATCCAACCAAGCACAACCCCCCACCACTAGTGTGTAAGCATAACCCTTCATCCCTGCTCGGTACCCTGTCACGACCCCTGAGCCCCTGGATATACGTCATTCGGTAAGCGAGGTGGCTTTGGATCTTGAAGTTTGGTGAGGTGAAGAGAAGGATATAGGGGAAAAGAGATAGGGGAAAAGGTCGGGGGATTATAAAAGAAGAGAGGAGAGGAGAGAAGAAGGAGTTGTTAGATCTTGGGGAAGGTAGAATAAGTTAGAGGTGAATCCTGAATCTTTTTGGTGAATTAAATCCCGTGCGCTACGATAGCTTTTACCAGACCCTCACGCCAACTCCCTCCCAATCTACCAACCACCCACCTCATCTCATATTCCATCAATACTACCCGCCAGAAAACCCAACTCTTTAACCCCCCCTTAAATCTCAACATCAAATCACAAACTACACAGGCCTTTCCCTTTCCCAGCCGTGTATGTTCGCGCATTCACGATTAAACTAGCCTACCTCCCGTCCCTATCTTCCCCACCACACACACACTAATGCTGTCATAATCACAATTTTTATCATCCACCAATACCAGGAGATACCGTTAAGATGGACTTGGAATCTTATACAACTAGTGCGTGCACGGATTTCACGCTTTGAGGTTTTTTTTTAGGGGTCTGGAATTTGGTCTTGCTTTGTGACGGGTTAGAGATGAGGGATTAGGGAGGGGAGAGGAGGGGTAGTTAGGAAAGTGGGTATTTTGTTCTTATATTTAATTATTGGCGGGAAGTGAGAGGGGGAAGGAGATTTAAGTGCGGGTGAGTAGCTAGGTACTCTCTTATCGTACGACTCGAATACCAGGTATTAACCCTGCTACTGCGAAGGTTTATAAGTTATTTGTTTGGCTTCCTAACTTAGATAAGTTAGTGAACATGTGTTAATATCTCTTAAATAAGAGTATAGTATTTCTTTTAGAAATACATTATGTTTTAGCCCTTAATACCAGCCTCTCGAATAATTGATTTTGCGATAAGTAGTCGAGCAAAAATCATACGGCTAAGATAAGGTGTAATAAAATTCGACCTTTTGATAAATACTTTAGTAATCTAAGAATAGCTCTATCGATTTGATTATTTCCATTGGTGAGATTTATAGATGATCTAAAGTGAGGTCGTAGCGAGTAGTGGGAATAATATATTTACCTTCCAAGGCTTTCTAGAAGTAGAAAAGAAAACGTTGCGATTAAAATTGACATTGAATCTATAAGCTAAGTACTAGATAAATTATTTTCCTATGACAATAAGTGAGGGGTTAAATATTTTAGGTTCAGGTGCCTATAACTTTAGGTATTTAACCCCCCAAAGGAAATCTATACTGCTATTAGTATCATAATCTCGAAAGGTAGATCATCAAACCCAATCCCCCCATCTCCAGAGCAACCTCCTCAGAATCAAGAGACTGGTCAAAAAAGACAATCCCAATCATCCCATCTAAGCCACATGACGCCAGCATCCCAAGAGGCTGAACACCTCTCAAGCCATCTAACTTCCTATCTGACAAGGCTGAGAAAAACACGACCAGAAAATCCCTTCAACCTATCTCTTTCCAAATCGGAATAATTACCTCGTATGTGGCTTCAATACAATATCCTTCCCAATCGACGATTCCCGGTATTGCTACGACACCAACATCACAGCCCTGTGCCCAATTCAATACAGCCTTACCTCAAGCTCTCCAAAGCAACCCAGTCCTCCCATGCTGCTTTACCCTCCCACTCAATTCACAATTACAGCATAACTTACCCACCATCTATAAATTTTTCTATCAGCTGCCTGCGGTCAAGAGAGAAATTATCAAGGCCGGTAAGGTAGGATAAGAGGATTCAATTAACGCTTCTCGTGGCCAACCCTCCCAACCCTCACCTCCCGAAGTCTCACCTCCCTCCAAAATCCCCTCACCTCCGGTCAGACTTTTCCTGCTACATGAGCCTCCATCAAACATGATTGATTGCTCCAACCTCCCTCCCCTCTTTCAACCCCCCACCTCACGTTCGCGTTGAGAAAAAAAAGTGGGGGGGTATCATAACGCATCGCGACTTTTCCAACTAAAACCCAATGCCCGATAAATTTCGCGTTTGCTCCACTCCAACGCCGAAACAAATGCAATGCAAACACTTTCCTCTTGCATCTATCTGTCCTTTTACCCCCTCTCCCCCCAAAAAACCTTATACCTCGTAAAATAAATTATACACAACCACCCACACCCAGCTCACCTAAGATCTACATAAAAAACCCCTCAACCCCCAATAAATCAATCCCCTCTTCAAAAAATTTGGAAGATTCCTAATTTTTTTTTTCAGCCCCCACTCAGAGGAAATATTACCTCACACCTTCCACCCTCACGGTTTTGGCCGAGAATTGAGTACTGGAGATCTCTCGTCTGATACCTCATGCTCCGTAATAATACATAAGGCTTAAAAAGGATCAAAGACCGCCTCATCACATTAGCTCGTCATGAGTGCGTACATTGATTATGTACATTGCGTATCCAATATAAGCCCCCCTCCGAACAAAGCAAATAAAACCATCTAGTCAGCCCGCTAAGCATCCGCAGCAGAAAAATTGCCTTGCTTGCTCCATACACAAGGACAGGCGATCGAAAGAGTCGGAGCCTCAAAATTTCAAAAATTTTTTTTTCCTTCGGGAATCCTTTCTCACCTTACGTAGACGGTGATCTGGCGACCGAGCCCGATGGAAGAGGGGGGAAAAGAGAGAGAGAGAAGATTACCAGCCACTTAACGGAGCATTCGGGTCGTACATAATCAAATCTCTCGCAAATTCTCGTGATCACCAATTCCGTCTGTGCTGCATTATTTGGTTCAAAACCTGTCGTGTTAAGAGACAACGGGTTGGGATTACAAGTAATTGAGCCTCAAGGAGTACGAAGAATCTACGATATCTCAAACCCGAAGTTGATGCCCTACCATCCAAGTTCCAACGTTCCCAGGCTGTTTCACACAAGCCAAAAATACGTTGCCATGATCCAATCCCCCGGCCCCCCAGCCCACGTACTCCGGACCTAGGGTGGATGAGGCTGAATGTCACGAAATCCAAATCCTCAGGGGCCGTACCGAGATGTGGGGTGTGCAAACTTTAAATGGGGGTTCGCGATTTCGTGTCGTGGATATCCAATCACATACCCATATCTTAAGTGGATTCCATCAATTCTTTTCGCGCAAACCCCCAGCACGCGACACGATCCTCATACAAAGAATGCAAGCTGAAACTTTTTCTTTTTCTTCTGCCTCCTCTCGGGCTTTTCTCCTGACCGTGATTGAGTTGTGGACACAGTTGGGTTATGTTGCAGATTCGTTAGAAGCCAATACTTACCTGACTTAATTGGCTTTTGGTCCCACTTTACGGAGGTATGGCACTCACGGATGACTGTTTGCTTGCTTGGTTGCAGCAACCTTTTCTCTCACCGTTGCGGAAGAGAGGATCGTCAGTTTGTTCTCACCGTTGAGGCCTGATGGTTAGTGAGAGGCTGGATGTCATGCTTGTGGTCGGATTTCGTCCTGCCTATTCTTGAGGCGAAGCGGTAGCGGTGGGAGCAATATCCTTGACGTGGTGGGCTTCTTTCGTAATCATAAGGTTTCCGGTCAAGGGCTTGGAGACGCTGACAACACCGCTCGGCCATGGAGATATGTAAGCGGCTGAGTCGTATCCCAATTGTTCAACTTCAACAGTAAGCAGTTCATCATGTTCCTTCTCCGGTCATCGAAAGGTATGTATGATACGGTCAAGAATGAATAAATATAGAGTTCATAGCGCCATGGAATACCCGGAGCTTTAGATCTCGAATATTGAATCCGATTTTTCTGATTGGCTCCTTGCTGGGTTGAAAATGGTTGGGATAAACCCCACGTTTTGTGACACCGTGAGAGCGGATAGATAAATAATTTTGTGAGCTGCTTATGTGCGTGATCCGGAGGTGAAAGGGGTACAGATGGTAGGTTAGAGGCGACATAAATTGACTATCTCTTTCTCTCTCCTATCATTCATCATTAATTGTCCGCTATCACCTCTCAATTCAATACTCATATGCAAAAGAAAAGCTTCAATAGAAGCCTGCCTGTACTCGGTCAAGGCGCACATGTCATAAAAAGAAGAGAATCAAGCAGCCGACCACGGGGCGGGACCTTCCTTCCCCGTAGCAGCAAGGGATTCAAAAGCCATGTCGCTGCGGAATCCATGGCTGGGCGATGAAATTCAGTGACGAGAGGACTTGGCAAAAAGATGAGTAATGCTCTCGTCAACCTCATCCATACCGTACCCACAAAGCTGGTACATATAAAGTGCCTGCATCTTCCCTCGTGTTTCCAGCGCGTACACAACGCGTAACGTTATTTCAAGCAAGAGGTCCGAGAGAGAAAACAAGTTCTTACCAAGGTGTCGGTATGGCCTTCTTTCGCGGCCAATCCTAGGTGGGGAACTGCAAGAGCTAACGTCGGTACCAGTTTTCTAGAAACACTTATGGAAAGCTGGATTTAGCCAAAATTTAGGGCCAGATGCAACCGGCTCAAATAGGTGCTGGAGGTGGGAGTTATCCCGTGATGTTGGCGGTGTCTGCTTGTAGGCGAGGCTGCGAGGGCGGATGCGACGAAACGGCAGAGAGCATAAGAATCAGGAGTCGGTGAGATTTGAAGCATTTTGCAGGATTCCCGATGAGCTGATCGATACTCGGCCTTCCCTCCCCATGATGGGTTTTCGAAACCTACTCGTTGGTTCAGAGCTACCAGAGCCTTCACACAGCTGACGGCTTCCTTGCTTGTTTGACAGCCCTGATCTCCCCAACCTCTTACTTCCCATCGGATTCTCAACCTCATTCGGAGTCTCACCCCAAATTCCCTCCCTTTTGCCTCCTTGAGCACCTGACAAAATGGCATCCGACTCAAATCCCATGCAGGAAATACACAAGAAGGTAGATTTCCGTGGGGCACAGATCGTAATCCCCGAGCCCTACAGCGTACACGTCCCAATCAACCTGCTTCCGCCTACTCCGCATCAGCATCCCGAATGGCACCGCTTGGTATTTCCTGTTCGAGGTGACGCGATGAGAGTCAAAACACTTACATGACCGTTAATTCGTAGTATCGTACGCGTTAAGAGTATCAAGAATTGTTTAGAAGCGCATCAGGAAGGTGTTGTTGTCTGTTGTGAGATGGACGTGAGAAGACAAGGAAGCAGAATTGGTCTTGGCGCGATCTTCAGCCACATCTAAGCCACATCCACTGCGCCACCTGTCCTGCAGCCACATTTCCACTTTTAGTCTAGCAATCTATACCAGCCACACCCAACAAGTCCCCCCTCGCCTCTTTTTCACACCGTTCTTCCCTCGAAACAACCAAAACTCCACTCTAAGACCAAAGGCATCATAGACAATCTACAATTATAGATCTCCCCCTTTCCAATACATAAGCCTCCAAATCACACCTCCCATCCCCTCTCTCCATCACGCTTCCGTCATCCCATTTCCTCTGCATTCCAATTCCCGAAACCCTTCATTTCAATCACGCATATCTGCATATTTGTCTAGCGCGTAGTCGCGTCTAATGATGTACCACCGCGTTCCAATAGATGAAATTATACCTTAGTTCTACTTGGAAGGTTTCTTTTATTTGGTCCGATGATTTTGATGGGAGATTGGGATCGGAGAATTTATGTGTTGGTCGAAGGAACGGGAGGTTTTTACCGAGATTTAAAATGGTAGTTCAGCTGCTGCGAAGATGGAGATCGCGTGTTCCGACTCCTTTTAGCTGGTGGGTGATATAGGTGGGTAAGTGATTAGTTGATAGGTTTGTATCGTAAAGTCAAATGATTATTTTGCTTTATTAAGGTAAAATAAGAAATACGAGGATAGTTCTCTGAAACATATTTTTTTTGCGAGAGTATATCTTAATGGTTCTATTATTTCCTCAAAGAGTGTAATGACTGTCTTTCACTTTCCGTAAAATGTCAAGTTTGGGAAAATTTAAGACCTGGAGCATATCTTAAACCACTGAGACATCAAAAAATCTTTAAGATTATATCGAGTTTGACTTGTTCGGACGATGGCTGACGATAGTGTAGAAGGTAAATAAGAATCTGTATCCAAGAAGCTTTGCTCTCTTCCTTTGAACCCCGCCGCTTGGAATCCTATTTCTAAAGATATTTCTATGTCCTCCTATAAGAAACATATTCTTTCAACCTTGAACTTTTCAAATAAAATAACAATAGCATATCACCTGACAATAACAATAGCCCCCCTTCTAACCAGATAACTGACATCGAGAGTCTATTATTTACACCCCAATCACCTTTCCTCCTAGTTCCTACCTTCTTTATTGAGTGTTTTTAACGTTTCATTTTATTTTTCATCCCACCACGCAACTTTTTCATGCAAGCACTACACAGTTCCAAGTTTCGTTTCCCTACCCCATCGAAATAGAGGTAGTATATTGTTGGACTTTAGGGCCTTTGATTGGTCAGAAATGGGTAAATGACAATTGAGTGAATGAGACTCGATTGAGGAGCTCATAGGGAGCAAACCTCACTATAAATACTAGGAATCTACTCTACATCCGATGGTGGCAAGAACCTACATCTGCCTATGACCAGGTACCGGGCCGAAGCATGAGTGGCAAGCCATATGGTTCCAAGATGTAGGAGATTTGTAAGAAAGAATGAACTAGAACGCTTGCTAATCACCAGAATCGTCGGGTCGGATATGGGCTACAACACTATGGTCAACATATATATAGTTTCTAAATCCTATCTTTCACCCTTGAAGGTTTTAGATTCTTTATTTTTGTCTTCAAGGTAATTACTTACACTTGTGACCCTTTTTAAGAAATCTTATTTAGACTTTAAATCTAACATAGAAAAATACTATATAATTTATTTGCCAGGGATAAGATATTAAACAAAAGAAGTGTCTATATAATAAGCAATTAAGAATCTACCACTCTAATCTTTAATAGCACGATAAAAACTAGGCAGTAAAAAGACTAAAGCGGGTTCTAGGGTTCGAAGGAGAGCTATTAGAACTTAGGCTATAAGAAGAAACACGCCGGTAGTTTACTTAAAGCTAGACGATTAACCGTATACGACCCGGATTTAACTTAAGACCCGATACCTTCCTTATTTAAACCTCGGACATATAGATTAGGCATTTAAACTAAGAACGGCGGAATCGAGATTGTCTCTGAAAATAAGGTTAGCAAATTATATTAAGAAGGGTATACTAACGAGTAGAGGATTATCGAAGCCATAAGAGGAAAAGCAGATTATATTCCACACAAGTCAGCTTCCTATAGCGAACCCTTGAGACTACTATCTAACCCACGGGCAGTTCTTGCTGTCGCTTCGGATGTTATTATCACCCCTCCGGGCAATACTTAAATCCTATTTAAGAAGTGTCTGGTACTTTAAGCAAACTTTTGAATATATAACTATGAAAAGACTGTCCCATTTTAATATTTCCCCGAAGTTATCAAAGGGAAATCAAATAAAGTATAATCTACTGGCTCGTGAACAAGTGCTTACCTTTAAGATACTTAATAGTAATCACGAAACCTCTAGAGACTATATATACCTCTCTATCTTAAATTATCGTATTATCACTTTTGGAAATAATCTAATCAACCAAGAATTAGCTTTTTATCAATTGTAAAAAATCTTATGGTATAAAGAGAAGCAACTTTACGTTTCAGGTCGTCGATGATCCATTCACGACCAGAACGCAGCAGCCTCTCTTATCTCAGGTCGGAACACTCTCCTTTCTTCTATTTCCTACCGACGCGATTGGCGTAGCTCCGTTCAATAATTCGAGCAATCCTCAAGGAGGAGCGCGACCCCATTCATCAAATATTCACTGTTGTAAGTGCAACCATGAGAGCAGGACGTTCCATATATCTCTTATTATCTCCCAATTAGTAAATATATATATGTGAGCTTTTTCTAACGCTAGCTAGAGACAGTAAGAGAGAATAATTCGTTTTATCGCCACGCCTACATTTATTATCGTTTTTTAAACTCCTACAACTACGCAGCAGCTCTGTTCTCTAAGTTAATAGTAGAGTAATCACTTTAATAGATTTCTACGATACCTACTTCCTCTCTCTGATAAAGATAAATAGGTTATCACCCCCCCTCCCCATGACCTTTTAATATAGCCTAAGCCTAGGTTCGGAGTAGGACCCTAAGGTCCGTAGATAGAATATAATAGACCAGACAACGTAGGAGGAGGAGCTTATATAGAAATAAAAGCCCGTTCTTCTGGTACTTGTTGGAGGGTTTTATTTCCTCGTTTATTAACTGTCACTATTACTTAACATATTGCGCGTTACATTTGATAGTAGCCTGTAGCTTTGTAGTGTACTATGCGTTGTATTGTAGGATGCGGTTGTTATTCTTGTTTAGGGGCTATGCTAAGGGGGCTTATATACCTGAACCAACAGCGTTGGCAGCGGCATTAGAGATGTCGCCACCGACCATACGTTCATTGCTTTGCCCCGGGACTATTTACATTGATATAGCTACAGTTAGACGAACGAAAGAATAGAGGTGGACGTGTTAATACTTATTTAAAACCATAGAATTAAACTTAGTAGGCCTGTAAGGTTTTTAGTTCTTCTGAAAAATTATTTTATAATATTGAAAAGTTACTCGCACGGTTGCACAGTGCCTTTTAGAATTCGAGCGATCCTAGTCCTTCTTATTATATTGCTTAAGCAATTTATATGTAGTTCTTAACCTACTTCTACTTCCGACAGCAAGCTGTTTAAAGAACAACATCACTTTATTGATGAAATTCAAAGAGTAACTTGGAAGGGAAAGTGAGAGTTTATATTTTAAGCCCGTAATTCGACTTCTTTTCTCTATTCTGCGGGCCTAGGTGAATGTAAAATAATTGAAATAGGGAATCTGACCCTTTTGATGGCCAGCAGCCACTCGATTTTGGAGATGGAGAAGCCCTATTTAAATTGGCTTATCTATACTTTCTGATCACCCCAAGCGGACCAATAGGAATCTTTTAAATACTGTCGAATCTTTTCCTTTCAATAGTTCCTGGAGAACTAACCCCTACCTAGCCTTCTAGAATAATGTACAATCTATAGCTGCTCCTTTTCTCCCTGTACCCTCTACTTAATCTCTGGTTATTTGAGTGATACCATGATCTTGAATTTTATATTGCCCTAGGAGCTCCTTCTATTGCTGTAACTCCTTATCCGAACAACAAACTCGTCTATCTCCTCTAAATATCGAAGATGGGTTCTAGTGGTCTTCTGGTACAAAACGCAGTTGTGAAGCATTTTATGTCGAACTACTAGGTGCTGGTGCCTCTAATTTTGATTTGCCTTTTTCCTTCTCTTTTGCCTGCATTTTTACTCTTCTAGTCTGAAGATTTCTAATACTTGGTGAAAGGGGCGGAATCAAAACAGATTCCACTTCATTAGAGTCGTCCCCTCGTCCCCTAACATTTTGGGTTGCAGCGGGAGTCAGTGGAATCGGAAGTGATTCCCTACGTTTCGAAGCCTTTTGAGAAGATTCTGCCTCTCCTGAAGCCTCGTAGAATCTCTTGGCAGATTGCGGTGTAACCGGACTAGCTGGACTTCGAAGAGATAGTCTACGTCTTATACTTCCTGGCGTCATTGGCTTTTTGACTTTGGTGGGAGAGCGGTTTTTGTGAGATATCTCGGGTATGAATGATGGGGAGTTGAGAGTTGTAGCTGCAAAGCTCTCGGTTATCAGTGTGTAGGATTTTGAGGGAATTGTGCCATCTTGTGTACGTGTTGAGACCATATTTACTATATTTTGAAGTGTCTTGTAGTGCTTTAGGTACTGGGAATAGAACCATTTGGATGTACCACACAAAATTCTAGGTAGCTTTGGCATTGGTGTATATGCTTGTGACAAAGAACGGGAGGAAACAAAGCACACAAATGGTTACTCTTCTGACAGGTACCGAATTTCCTTTATGTAAGGATTAAAAGAACGGATATTGTTTGTGTTCTGTCAAATCTCCTTTGTTGGTACGCAGTGGACCGCTTCCGGCGCCGATCTTTTATTTTGACCTAGGGAATTTTTGTAAAAGACACAACAAAGACGACAAATCTTCCATTCATACAACACACGTGATATGAAGTTTACACCTGGATTTTTGAAGGAGAATAATTATTCTCCCCTTCGCAATCACAAGCTCTTTGTAAAAGTATCGAAAGAAAAGAAGCTTCCCTCCTTCCCAATGTACTCCCGTTCCGACCTCGTTTTGCAAATTTCTCTGATCTGAGGCACTGAGTTCGGGAGGATTTGGGACATTTGATTATTGTGGGCTATTTCTCGTCGATCACCTGCAATAACTTTTGGTGATATCTTGTTCCTAGCGCTTGAACTATTCGTCATTGGCACGGAGACTAACACGACACGTCAGAGCGCTCATTATGACAGATTCACAGTCAGTACTGCTTAATGTAAACACCTGGAACTGTACTTACATGGAGATAATTGTAGGGATGAAGAACCAATTGTCTTGGGACCAGGTGACCAAGAGTTTATCTTTAAAGGCCACCCACAACCATCAGTTAACGACCGACTTCGAGACTCGAACGTATATCTCGCCGACGAGGATATTGATAGAGGCTGGAAATTTGACGAAAGAAGAAATCAGATCGAAGAATTCGTACAGTTTATCGAAAAGGAAAATATACCACATGATGCCAATCTATTCAAAGATGTCAAGATTAAACTCAGGATACATCGAGACTGGGAAAAGGTTTATGTAGGGCCACAGGAGTCTTTATGTTGTGATGCGCCAGTGATCAAACCCTTCTCAACACGACTGATGAACGCTGAGATTTTGGCTGCATATCAAGAAGGATTGGATGAAATTGGGGACAACCAGGTTAGGAAAGATGGGCCAGTCTTTACAATTGATCCAAGCGAGGATCATAATAACTTCCTTGAAGAGTTCAAGGAGGATTCGAAGGTGGAACCTGAGTTAATGAACAGTGAAAATTTGTTTCATAAGGAAGCTGTGGCATATCAATTGGCTGTCAAGGACCCTGCTATGATACCATATTGGCTTCATCCTACCAAGGGCCTTCCCCGGACTGGCATCACTGTGGCAGATGTCTCCTGGTATAATAAAAAGCCAATACCAATTGAAGCGACCAAGAACCGGCCTGCCCGGGGGTGGGTACCATCACACCTTTTGCGTGTAGAACACAAGATAAATTCTCTCCTAAAACAAGACTGGGTTACTGATACTTCCAAGTATCAGAAGCTGATCCAGCTTCTGCGTTTTGTTGAGCCATCTGAGGTACAATTGCCACGTCTCAAATGGGAATCTTTCGATGACATGAGGTCATTTGTTGCGCTTCAATTCGACCTGGAGCAAGAGAAAAGTCGCTTGAAGCTCGAGTATTGGGAGGCTGAGAATTCGTGGCTAAGATCGTTCAGTGAATCTGGAGTCTTCTTCATAATTGACCAATTCAACCAAATTCAAGTTAATCAGCCGGGGGTCTTCTACGTCCTCGATGGAATCATGTCAGAAGAGCAGCAAGAAACACTTAATATTGCGCAAGACTTACTTCAGAGAAGTCTTCAAGATAGCCGGGATAGTCTCACTGAACAGGAAGGCGTTTTATTAGATGGATTTTTGCAAAGCTCGCTGCCACCAGAGATCTCAAAACTCCAACAGGATCAAATTAACATTTTGAAGAACGCTGGAGCTCATAGTTGGCACGATTTATCCAATCAAGATCGTACTGCTTACAATTCTCTTGGTTTGAAGGCTCGAGAATTACAAGATGAATGGGAACTGCGCCTGGCGGAAAAAGGTGCCGAATTCAGATATCTTCGCCCAGGTGAAAGTGTAGCAGATGACGGATCTATCTTATATTTGCCTTGGAATTTAACTTCCATTCTCGACTTCCAAGACCTTGCCACAAAAGATCTTCAACTGCCTAAAGGGGTTCAAATACTCCAAGACACCATAAACTATGGCCTCCAAGCAGAAGACTCCGCGGTTCCTCAGTTTGAAGATAATGCCCAAGAAGTATATATATCCGAGCTTTTAAATGTCGTTTATCCGGAACTTCGGATTTTGCTTGAGCCATTTCTCATGTTACGGCAGGAAAGGCGCAGTCGAGCTCTGACGGAAGAAGAAGAGTCCTGGTATTCCCAAATTAAGGAAGGGGCATTTTATGATTGGCGCGTGTGGTATACGGGGCTCGGAAAGAGCGTCAAAATAAAGATGCCGAAGCTAGGGCAGCAAGATGAGAACCCATCGATACTGTACCTTCGAGCACCTTACTTAGAGGAGGAGGATATGGATGCATTTTTTGATCGAAAAGCTGCCGATATTACCCAGGAACTGGCAACAGGCCAAGATTCCACGGAGTGGTACCTCAAGATGCTTGACTTTCTGCTGGACTATCAGTATCCTGCGCTTAGAAAGCTTTACGACCAGTTTTTCAGATTGGTTGACCGGCCGGGTCGAGGCTGGGATGAAAATCAAAAGCTTCAACTCTTAGAAGGCGAATGGGGTGATAACTTCCGTGCATGGATCAATACCAAACGAAACCGAATCATACGTATTAAGATGTTCAATGCCAATATTGATCCAGACGATGACCCATCTGTTGTCTACTTTCGTAGCATGCTAGAGCACTTCCAGCAAGCTGATTCACCAGCTACCGATGCCATCAAACGCCATTTCCGAGCTCGTAAAGTTATGAACCGTCCCTCCGATGTTGTATCAGAAGAACTAGTGAAGGATTTCCCTTATATTGTTCAAGCTGCATTTGCAATGTTCAAGAGAACAGGATATGAAGCACACAAGGCTGTGTACGAGTGGCACCTCGATTCATGGTTGAAAAAGAGCGTGCCCCAGATTTCAAGGTCATATGCTATACCAGGTCAACCACCTAGCCCGCCTGAGACGGTGGTTTTAACAGGAGATTACCAATTACCCTTGTCGCCTAGGAGTCCCCGCACTACGTTCAGTGACTTCACCTCACACCCTATAAGTCCACCGGTTCCCTCGGCACCTGTGCTGAGCAGAAGTCCAAGGATCATAGGATTTTCAAACTTGCCAATCATTGGGGGTCATAGAGAACAGCATTTAGGGGTAGATTTGAATACGAAGTTACCGGAAATTGCAGTGATTGAACATGAAATAAGGAATTTACTTGCAGAGAAGAGAGCTTGTGACAACGCTGGGACACCTTTCGACCTCGAACTCTATACGGAGCTAGCTGAGCTCTTGATCCAATTTGTGCCTCAGGATATATATAAAGACAAAGTAGCCGCAGATCGTATCGCGAAAGAGATACAAGACACTAGAAAAAAGAGAAGGTTGCCATTGTGGACACCAAGGGACTTGCGCGTACTTTCTTTGAAGTACGAGCGTCAATTTCAAGGTTGGGTCAGGTCTCTTGCTGAGACTCCTGTACGAATCTTTTTCCCGGGTGCGAGAAAAAAGCAGTATGGAGAGTCTTTGCTATACTTTAATCCTTGGGTTACAGGCGTGGGCGATAAATTCACAATTACTGCCCCATTTAAAAAAAACCAGGATTTGCCTTCTCCGGTTTCTCCTAATTTTAATAGAATACAAGACCTCTACGTGCAACATCGGAACGATCTCAAGGATTCCGAAAACACTATTAATGGCCTTTTGTCGAAGTATCATCAAGATCCAGATCTAGAATGGCACGATAGTGAAATGCTTCTTTCTCATCTACGATGGGTAATGCCATTTGACTTACAGGAGCTTGACCGAGAACTCCAAGCTCTCGATGGCAAGGCAAGAGATTCAACTAAACAGCTCACTGATGAGGAAAGTTTGAGATGGCACGAGCTTTGGGAAACATGGAATGAATTATACAAAGAATGGGTCGATAGTCTTCCCCGAACAGGAATCAGAATTGGAAAGAAAGACAGAAGGCATCGACGTGATGAAGCTACACTTGAGCTCCAAGTCGACACTTGGGACAGCAACTTCACAGAGAGATCTCAAGATTTACCTGCTCCTATCAAGAAGAGCCAGGACGATCTTAATTACATTTTATCGGGTCATAAGAAGCTTGACCATTGTGCCATTGCTCTTCTAAAGTCCTTACTACAAGGTTATCACCATCCGATGAGCGCAAAGTTTCGCAAGAAGTTTGAATCATTCCTGACGAGTTTTGTTTGTGCTCACAAACTACGGGAGCCTGAAGACAGGATTATAGTAGAAAGTAGTCTTGAGCAAGAGTTTCTGATTTGGACGAGGAACCTCATCGTATCCCGTGGGACAAGTGTACAAATGGAAGAGAAGACCCCAGGAAGTTTCGAGTTGCGTCTCATGGTCAGAGGAGTATTACAAACAGAGGAACAAAAAGAATCTCAAGATGGAGCTGACGAAATTTGGAATCAATTATGTCCTGATTTCCTGATGGAGTCGAAGAAGAAGTTCCATGATCAAGTATCCAAGATACGAGATGGAACGTTTCTCCGCGACGATGAGCTACGGGAAATTCAAGATATCATACGATCAATTCCCTTGGATGGGTTGCTTCCTTTACTTGAAACTATAATTCAATTGACCGAGAAAAATAAACAACATGGGCTCAATGACGTGGAGCGAGCGGATTTAATCAAAGCAGATTCGCAATGGCTTTGGTCCGAAGCCAGTCGGCAATATCCGGAATTCAGGGATATTCTGAACATTGATCCAGCCAAAAATCTGCTCAGTACTCGTCTTACTGGTGATGACGCTAAATCCTCACCTCCAATGATTCCACCGCCAAATCTTTTCCAAGTTACACAACTGGAGCTTGAGATCAATAATTTGCTTTTCAAGTACAAAATCGGGACTTTGAGCAAGGACGAGAATGCGGTGCTTCATTACCTTATCAGAGCTTTGCTCCCACGAGGTCTTAAATTTCTAAGCAAAAGGATTCATTACTTAGTGTCGGCCAGAGTCACCAGCGACCAACGTCTGGCTTTTAAATACGAAATGGACCTAATTGAGGCACAGAGAATATTTGAAAGTCGTCTTCAAGAACACTTATCAGATCTTTCCTCTCGCCCAGGAATCTTTCTGGATACATACTGGTACTCAGTGGAAGACTTGACAGAGGCTTGGTCACGCGTAGATCAGCTGAAACTGATATCTGGGAGTGAAGACGAGACTGCAGCCATTCCATGTACCGGGAACAAATTCTTAAATGCGGGTTGTTTAGAAATCCACAATGTTTATACTGTTCTCAAGAAATTTGTGGAAGGTGGTTGTACCGATGCTGAAGATGCTGATGCCGTGTTGCTCCTTAAATTTGAGCCGGACGACTTGGTTATTTTAAGAGAACAAATCCGCAATCACCCAGCAATTAGAGATGAGAATATTAATTCAACAGTAGTCGCTGAGCTCCGCGTCCTAAAAGAAGAATTCATTAAACTTTTCATTAAGTGGTACACGTCGCTTTCTGTAAGTTCTAATCTGCATATAGATATTGACAAATTCTGACTAAATCATCTAGGAGGAAGAGTTGACTCGTTTGAAAGATGAGTATGCAGAGGCTTCACCAATGAAAATTGATTTCACTGGGAAAGCTGAAAGACGAGGTATCCAGAGAGCCGCTATTGAGCTAGCTTTGAACAACTTTGTTACCAACCAAGAACAACATAGACCTCACGAGCGTTTCAGGGAAATAGATCTTAAACCCTACGTATATGAGCCTCCTCCTAAAGAGACCCCACTCGCTCTACCACTACCCCCAAGAAAGAGACCCATCGAACTGGATACTTTTGAGTATACAAAGAAGATGCAAGCTTATCGAGAGTCTCAAGATAAAGATTTCAAGCTTGCGCTAGAAGAATCCAGGAGGGAAGGCAATGAAATCTTCCTAGTGCCTAAGAACTTCAATGGGCCCTTTACCATGGCCGATTCATCAGATATGCGAGCTGCTGCGCAGAAGAAATCTAAACAGCTAGTAACAATTATTAGGAAGCTCACAGACGCGGAGCGAAAAGCGCCCCGGCCCCTTTTGCAGCAGATACTTCTAAGATTCGCGGAAGGATTTGTAGATTCGAAAGAATTACTAGGGGATGGAGAAACACCTAATCTAGATTATCATACACATGAACTTTATGATGATGAGAAATTGAAGCCCAGTGAAGTTGAGGTTCTAAACGAATTAGCCCAGCCATCTTGGGATGGGAAACAAAGTTTGGAGCCTGATGAAATTGAGGGCTATCCGACGGATGAAGCCGACCAAGATGAGCTCGAGAATTTTGAGCTAGACGTCCAGCAGACTTTTGAGCTCGGTCCTTTTTCTGAGTATTCAAATGGCTGTAGGATTTTGCTACCTTGGACGCCGGATGCTGATTATGAATTCCAAAATCTAGAGGAAGACGAGGATGTGAAATGCATACAGTTCGAACATGACCATGACATTCCAAGCACCGTAGGGTTAAGTGTGGAGGAAGTAGCAGGTTTCATCAACAACCACCGTCTTGAGACTAATCGAGCACCATGGAGCTTGGAAGATATACTTCGCTATCTCAAAATTATGCGAAATGGAAACAAAATACAGTGAGTAGTATGATATGCCAATTAAGAAGCTATATACTAACACAATATAGTTTTGACAGAGACCTCAACCGAGTATCCATGATCCCACTTTCTGGTCATCCTGAGAACAAATACATCATTTCTGCCGATAAGATCTACAGATTCCCAGGCGTTCAGGAAGTTAGCCCAGGCGAGTATGAAGTACAATACGACGCACGAGGAACGATGGGACGTCCAATTCTGCAGCCTAACAAGTATGACTATCTTCAAAGGATTGCTTTTAGACTTGGTCGTGATGCTATGACGAACATAGTTATTGGTTCGAGGGAATACTTCCCCCCAGTAAAATGCTTGGTGCAGCAATATCAAGCTTACCGCGAAGTAAGCAAATTCCTGCCAAGTACAATTCGAGGTACTGTTATATCGAAGCCTACTCTTAAAGAGCTTGCCCTTGAGCTTCTTGAAAGTGCTCCCGATTTCATTGAAGAAAATTTCCCGAATCTCGATACCAAAGAAATGACAGAACAAGAGGCCGCATCCATTCTCCAGTTACAAATCATCGAGGAGCTAAATAATTGTTGGGAGCCTCGATTCCCTGAGAATGAGCACGTTTGGGATTTTGCAACCCCACGCCTGGCACCAAGTACGAGAAATATAGCTGGTCATGAATACCAAGTAAAGCCAAGACTAAGGCAATACTTCAGTTTGAGGAGATACCCAGTTGAATGCCAAAGTAAAGCCACGATAACCAAGATTAGAGAATCTGGGCCTACTGTGCTCGAAAAAGAGGAGCCCAGATCACATACTCCACCAACGATCAAGGAGGAAATGGTTGAAAGAGAGAAGAAGAAGTGGACGAAACATCAGCCTGGGGTGCCATATTACCAGTTTGGAGAGACGCCATTGCAAGCTGCTTGGATCAGTTACAATATAGAACAGGATTTGAAGCCTGGTTAGTGTTTCCCTGATATCCCCATTTCTAGCGATGAAAAAGCTAATATTCCTACAGTTCCTGAATTCCAGCCTCAACCTCGGAAGAAAGCTCGTACATCCTATTTCTCATTTCTTCGCCTACGTCGTCGTCGTGAACGTTCTCCCTCTCCAGAACCAAACAATACTCTTCCATCTATAAATATTCCTAATAAAAGCATTTCCCAATTTGAGAAACATTGGAGACTTCTTGAAGAAGCTCAGAATCTACCTGGTGCTCCTGATCCTACTATTCCTGGATATTATTACACACCAGCTCAGTTAGAGGAACTGAAGGAAAGGGAAGAGAAAGAGAAGGATAATTATAAGATTTGGCGAGCAAACCAGGCTGTTAAGGAATTGATGGGAAAGAGTTTTCAGGATGCCACGGACGAGGAGATTTATGATGCGAGAAGGAGGTTAGGGATTGACTTTTATACGGAGAAATTTATTGAGAAGCCAAAGAAGGAAGAGAGGGGATGGGATTAGCGAGGATGGCTGGGAGAGAAGGAGAGTGTGATGATGCCAAATCTTCTAAGTATTATTCTGTATTCTACAGGGCTAATGAGTGTATAACATTCAAGTGATTGGATTTTTAGCATGCTATAGAATTGGTTAAGACCCTCAAAATTCATATTGCAAACTTTGTTCGATAGGCTCTAGAATAATTGAAATATCGATTTAATAATGAACGTATTTACCTGTCAAACATCCCGATACTGGACTAGTAACTCTCGATTTCGAGCTCCCTCTTGTGGTAGGTCTCCCGGCTTCGGATGGAGTCGCCGTCAGTAAGCCTGTTCTACTCCTCTCACCATTTCAGCCGGACTTGGCATATCTTCAAGCAACCCATACGCCATAGCCAACCCATAAATTTCGTGTGTATTAAAGTCTCTCCTCTTGCCATGCGTGTCGACGAAACTGCATAATATTCTTGGTCTTGATGATTATCAGGTAACGGATATATTTCGCCCAATACCCAAGTTTTCCATCGGTATCTCTTTGGCGATAAACACTAGCTGAAGCTTCTTTCTTGTAGACGGGTGCTGGACATAGATCCTGAGTCATCCTTCTTCTCCGGATCGGGCAATACTATGTCATTTAGGGTGATAGTGAGATTAGCTGTGGTCTTCTCTATAGTAAGGCGTCTTTTGCGATTCCTGAGAACAAGTACTATGGCGATGACTGCAATTAGGGCTATTCCGTTAACTACGCTACTTATGATAGTACTAAGATTGGCATGCTTGGGTTTTGGGGAGATCATGTCGGAAGAAGAGCCTCTGGAGGTGGTATCTTATGGCTACGATTGCGCTTATTTGTGTTGCTGCCCTGTTATTCTAAATACATTGACTTACTAAAAAGTTTCTACGTTCGTAGTCAACTGCCAAATATGCTTCTTGAAGAAATGTCCTGCTGAGCGTATACTACGTATCGTTCGCAGCCTGTTTTATCGGAAAGTAATACGATTCATTCGCAGTGAAAGGATACGAAGCCGAGAGCGTAAAATCACTAAAAGGGAGAACAACGATAACTGGAGGACTACCAGAAAAACTGTTTACCAGGGCAAAAGTGACCTGGCATCCGTAGCGAGGTTAATAAGGTAGAAATCCTTCAAAAGTCTTTGTAAGATCATGTTTAGAGTTTTAAGACTAGTGGATTATTTGGCCGACTCTGATTTATCGAATTTTCGATATTCCTTACTCGCCTCTGGGGGCATTATACAAAAGCTCTCCCAGTAGTATTGTTACATATAACGCCAATATCCATTTCATTGAGCCCCTATGGAAACCCCAAAGCCGATTACGCCTCTGCCAAAATCACATAAAATCGTCCCCTAATTGTAATTTCCCTCAAGCAGAGTCCATCCACCCTAGACCCCCAACCCAAACCTTCTTTGGCTTCGCACAATTCAGACACTGTCGGTTTGCACCCAAATTGCTCACCGAGCAACTGTGACAGACTTGCTTTCCACAAGTCGTGCAAGCATGATTGGGCTCCCCCATATCCATATCCATCATATCTACATCCATTGAGTCCCCATGTCCGTTTGAATTGAAAGGTGCATCACAATCTTCGCAATTGGTTGCAGGGAAGAATTGATTCATTGTTGAATTTAGGACTGGTGTATTGTTGGAGGAATTCGAGAAGTTGCTTGATGGTGATGATTGCCGTGTTGAAGAAGGGATCGCCCAGAAGGAATGAAGGCTCGACTGTTGGCATGTCCCATTGCTTGATGGAAGAGAAGAAATCGGTGCCTGTGGTTGGAAGGGGACAGGGGAGGGCGCTTGCGATTGAGTTGCTTCTTGCGCAGAATATAGCATTGATAGGGTATGTTCTGTGGTTTCAATCCAGGTTAGGGGGCGGGCTGATGGAAGCTGAGAGGGGATCTTACGATGAACTTCTTCCTCAGAAGGCCTGTTGTCTCTGTGACGTTTCCGCGTCCGAGAGGCGAAGAGAGAAGGGGTTGAAATCCGCGATTGAGGGGAGCGACAGCTGTCAATTGACATGAAGTTGGAAGAGGCTGAGGGTGAGGATAGCATGGAGCTCGCGGTCGAGATCTCACTGTCGGAGCGTTTGCGCTTGATGGCCATCTTTACGGGCTGATTGTTGCTTTGGGGTGACATATGGTAACTTTTCGAGATAAATTGATAGAGGATTGTGATGGTGATGAGGATGGGGAGGTATAAAAACGCGGTTGTAGATATCGGGAGGTTGGGGTTGCCGGTGGACGCGAACCACTTTAGCAAAAACGCGCTAGTTCTAGCGAGTTTTGTGGGGGTACAGATTTTCTGACTGCTCTCTTTAAGCTAGTGATGCTTTGAGATTGGAACTCTTTGTTAATCGGCACCAGGCTTCATGGACCTAATTATAAGGGCACATTCCGAGCATGAATTTGTCTCCTCCATGAGGTGCCAACTGTGTTGGACTTTGGGGGTTTACTTTTAGCATATTCTTTTCTCACCCTACCCTAGCTACTCTGTTACTACTAGATCTAACGGGTCCTTTGACAAAACTACAAGAGTATGATAACTACTACCCCAAAATTAGAGCCGTAGTTGGAACCCTCTATAAATCAGGTTGCTGGTATTCTATGTAGCTGAGTACTTGCAGATACGCCTGAATACTTATCGGTCGCATCATACATTTACTCACTTGAAAGAACTGCAGAATGTGGCTTTGCTTGGAGCTTTATTTTGATTCCCTTTTTAATTATGGATTTATTTTTGCTTATTGATTAGTTAGTACTATTCAAGAATGACATACGAAAACTTTATCCTCTTTCTTCAACAAGACGAATCTGACAATGACTTATCGCTTGGGGTGGTGCATAATGAACGATAGGACAGCTAATAGCTCAACAGGATCTGAGATGTGATAGAAAATTAGGACATGTATTGTTCTCCAAAAAAGAAGATATGTTTTACAACGATGTTTAATTAGTCTAACACCTTTCTGGGAGAGATGTAGTCACCAACTGCCTCATCCAATACTTCTATTTGCAAAAAAAATCCAATTTGTTGACAATTGGCTTCATCCAGAAGTATGTACAAGTGGTCTCATTCCTAATATCCTCCCATACATCCTTCCAAACCTCTTTCATAGTCATTCGTCCAGTTTTTGATCTGTCACCAGAACATCTTTAGAATCTATTTCTAGGATACTTTCCTTCACTTCTCGATATTCCACTAAGCCTTCTTCAGGTGGCGTTTCTACAAGGACCCCGTCCAGCTCTTGAAATGCCGAGGGTGCTTCGTTACCACCGTACTCCCATTGAAAATCTCGGCTCTCTCGAAGGCGCCTGTTCGACTCTTCCCAGATTATCCGAGTGAGCTTTTCACAATCTTGCATGCTAGTAAGCTTGTCCAAGTAGAATTTGTATAGCAGCGACATGTAGAGTGTATCGTTTGTAGCATACTGGAGAAGGATTTGGCTTATGGGTCTGTGAAGCCAACAGGCATCCCCACTTTCGAAGAGAGCTTTCCCAGCTTCTTTGTAATAAGTCCAACTTTCGTTCTCCTTTGACCCGAGAGAAAGTTCTTTTATGTAGCTTGCTAGGCCACATAGGTGCGTTCGAAAACCTGGGTAAACAGCAGTGTTCAAAAGTTGGAGGTCGATGACTCCTCGGAGTATGATCTTATACTGGAAGAACAAATTTGCGTAATCTTGCCTGCAGTCAAAGTAAACCTTCAAGATATTAGGATCTTCAAGAAACCTTTTGAGCGACAGCCCATTTCTATCTGTATAAGAGAATGGATCAACCCCAAGATTATTCAGCCCGATGATATCAATTAGGTAAGTGGTCCCATGAAGACACGCCAGAGTGAGCTGGATTGTTGACAACGTTCCATAGCGACCGAGGTTTTCTCCTTCCTGGTCCAAAAATACCTCAACGAAGTTGGTGTTAATATTTCCGAGCCGTTTCAGCAAATCCTCCAAGCTTCGCGCTGTGTCAACCATATAAACTTGACCTTGTGGTATGAGATCACAGATGTTATCGCCGGCGTCCTCTACCGAATGTTCGGATCGAGTGATGGACAAAGCCAGTCCTGATAACTGAGATGGTATCTCCCGGTCGTCATAATCTTCCACGAAATCCTCCAAGGGTCCAGCTTCAGCAGTGTTAATAGAAGACATAGGTTCAGTGTCCCAACCAAACCAATAGCCATTAGGGTCAATCTGTGGGGATGATGGGGATACCTTTTTGGTCTGACCTTTCTTAGCTTTCAAATCAAATACTGGTGGCCTAGGTGCCTTTGGAATTGTAAAGGCGGGACCCTGAGTAGGTGGGACATCCAAATATGAGCCGTAAGTTCGATCACGTCTTCCGGTCGGATGGATGGCTACACTGGCACTAGTTATATCCCATCCTCCTTTGTGATCCTGAATGGATGTTCGAAGCTGCTTTTTGGCAGCTAGCTGCGCTTCAGCTGGATTGTAGCTCTTTCTTAATTCCAAGGAAGACTTGGCACAGGTTACCCGTCTTGGTGTCAGGAGGTCGGAGCTGAATATTAGCGGCCGAAGAGTCTGCTACGTATTAGTTGCATCTTAGATAAGCCTCATGGGCATTGAAAAAACTAACCTTAGCTTTAGAAGAGCTAATCTGGGTAACCGGACCGAGATGGTTCCGAGCTGGTGAAGGAGTTGGAAGCCTACTACCTTGTGGTTGGGATTTATTCTGAGCCTAGGTTAGTTACATATGCCCTATACTTTTCAGATTCGATTGCCAAACATACCCGGGTTCCCTTACTCGTCTCTTGGATGTTGACGTGTTCTTCAGTAGGGGCGGCTGGAGAACGAGTTGTGGTATTAACGATATAACCGCGGTCCTTTAGCCATTGAGCAACGAGGGCTGGAGATGTTCCTTCTAATAGTTCTCCTATTTGAGTTAGTCGGTCGGGGGAAGATAATGGAGGAGAAAGTTGGTTTGTGGGTGTTTCAGGTCGCCTTGGTGACACTTGCAGCATTTTATCTTAGAAGGATCTTATTTTTCTGATCATGATAGTAGCTACTTCTTTTGGGAAGATAAAATGTTGCTAGGTTGTAGGTAAGACGAGGGCACTGTGTTGTTGTTAAGGATAGTGCTGAAATTTTTTAAATACCTAGTATTAGCCTTTAAGAAAAGCTCTAATAAAATGCGGCCACCGGGACCACGTGTAGGGTGCTAGAGATTCACTTTAGTTCTTTAGCTCCCTCACTCCCTCGCTCACTACTAATTCTAGTGAGTTTCTAGTAGGATAATACTAGCGCTAGTTTTAGTGTCTAAAGAATTATCACCTACCTTATAGACTATAGGGCTAGATAAGGTAGAAGAAGTGTTAATATATTAGCTAAGTATTAGTAATTATCTTTAAGACTATCTTAAGGCTTTTATATAACTTATTAGCTACTAGGTTTAGTAAAAGATCATAGACTAAGGAAGGATATATATTATATAAAGAAGACACGACTTATTATAGGTCTATAGTAAAATAGTTAAATAGCTAAGTTCTTTAAATATAAGAAGAATAAACTAAGGAAGGAACTCTAGTTAAGTCATCTTTATATAATATATACCCTTCCTTAGCCTATATACCCCTTACTTAGCCTCTTATACTTAACTAGTTATATAAGACTTAATCGCTAGTACTTAGCTAGTACTAAGTTATATTAAGAGGCCTTAACTCTTTATATTACCTCCTAGCCCCTCTTTTCTTAAGGGCTTTATATATATTTAATATAGTTATATTATTAAAGGCTAATTCTAGTTTTTAAATAAGGTTAATATTATAAACACCGTAAGGCCTAAGGACCTTAGGCTTAATAATCATAGGATCATAGTAGAACCTTAGGCAAGGGCTCGTCTAACAAGGGTCACGTGATAGATCACTAGGACCCTAGGGGGTCTAGGGCGATCTAGTTATAAAGTGATCTAAGGGGATCTTAGATCTAAGGAGATCTAGGAGCAGGAAGGTTTTATATAAGTAGATAGCGTTTCCTTAGATAAGAGCTTCGTACTTAACTTTAAATAGCAATCTTACTTATTATTAGTCACTTATAATCTTTATTAATATTTAATATTAATTATATTTACTTATTTAATAATATAAGACCCCTTGCCTTATAACTAAA
>QYAM01000131.1:53791-126369 GCA_003988965.1 Neobulgaria alba | reverse complement strand
GTTTCAATCTTCCAAGTTCAGCCATCACTTTAGGAACATTCTTGTATCTCCACATCTCTTCTAGCATCCTCAACCCCAAAATGCAACTCTTCGTTACCCGGTCGTAGATCGCTTGATCGCAACGTGTGACAACCCGTGACTTATGCCCGTGAGCATTATCACCTGATCAGGGTTCTACTTCTAAAGAGACGCTCTCATTGGTTGAGCCTAAGGTCCCTTGATCATGTGAGTCGTGACAGAAAGGTTAAAGCACTAGTTTTTAGCATGCGGGATTCAATAGCTTGGTCTTTAGTAATAGGAGCGCCGAGAGAGAAGAGGGGGGAGGAGAAAAACCAGGAGGGCGAACTAGAGCTGCATTATGATGACGTTGAGGATATACGAGTTAAGCAATCAGTTGATAGACGCTGATAACTAGAGGGGTACTCTTAGAGTCGTAGAATTTAATAATTAAAATATCTATTAACAAGCTAGATGATAGCAAGTAGATGAATAAAATACAGGATAATGATAAGTAGATGTCACGATATACACTGGTATATATACACTTTGTAGGAGATGAAAGAGCCAATACTCCCGCAGGAGAGAAAGACTGAGTCTTGTACCGTAACTTAAATCCTAAGCCGAATGATCCTCTTGGATGGATGGATGTAAGAGGAACAACGAAGAGACAACTATGATCTTCAATCTGCTCTTTTTCTTAATTTCTGATAACTTCTGTACCAGTCTGATGTTATACCAAATAGACTTATATAAGCGAGGCTTAGTCCCAACTTCGACCCCACACGAAACTTAGGACAAACGACCGTAAACCACAGGACCACAAATGTAGGATCGTCGTATATGATCTTCAGCCGCCCCGGATCAGCAAATCCGCTATACCATCAAAATGTTCCTCAATCCAAACGTCCTCCTTCACCGCGCGGCTTGTCGCAGTCGACTGCTCTGCAAACCTCTACACAAATTCTTTCTCTTACCATCCTCTAAATTCTCAACTATGCCAAAACACGGTCAAACTCTCTCCCTCGCTGACAAGCGGTACCGCGTTGTCTCAAACATCTCCAGCATCGACAATCCAGGTTTCGGAAAAGACCTCTGTACTCTGATTGTCAACGATGAAGAGTCACCTTCAAAGAATTACCAGAGTTTGCGCCTTGTCCGAAGTGGCTCTACCGCTTACAACCGGTTTGGTAGCCATCAGAGCCTCATCAAGCGCGCTGCGATATCCGCTTCAAATGCTTCCATTCTCGCGCCTAAAATGTCGTTCGAGACGAATTTGGAAGGTATAGCAACTCATTGTTTAGTCTATGACATGTTGATTGGCCCCAATTTGTACTTCTTACTCAATGATGATGGTCCCGAGTCGTATCAATTTCCAGCAAAGATGATCCGCAAAATCGCTCGTCAGTCATTACTTGGCCTTGCCCTAATCCACGACCAGAACATCGCATGCCGTATGAAAAGACTTCTGATATATTTCATAATCATCTCTAACGGTTTCCAGGAATACATTGGTCCTCTCCAACTTTAACCTATCCAAGCGAAAGGTATCTAACTGACAAGGACATCACCCAGTTGTATGGCCAAGATCAAAAGGTCTCTGCCTTGAATGAAACAGGAACGGGTCCGATAAACTCAGAATTCGACCTAGATTCATTTAATATCAAACTAGATCTACTAGGTTAGTTTTCCTTCGAGCTAACTAGGACCTGGAATTTTCTTGCTAATATTAACTTAATAAGATAACACAGCATATAAGGGAGACTTAGAACGAAGCAGCTTAGGCTTGCCACCTGAAATCTTATTCGATAAAAGCATTTCCACATCAGCCGATATCTGGGAGCTTGGAAGCATAGTAAGCGAGGTGCTATTTGTCTAGAGGAATTCACTCGAATCGACTAACATTGTAACATAGCTCGCCAACCTCGCAGCGCAGACTCCAGAGTATGATGATATTATATTAGGCAACGGCGGAGATGCTATAAGCCAGATGTCACTCTCAAGAACACTTCTCGGGGAACTCCCACAAGAATATCTTAGCAAGATTCCAGATTCCAAACAACAAACAAATGACTTCAAGGAAGATGCACTGTTTCTTCGGATACGAGATAACCCTCTTGCTAGCATGGCAATTGATGAGTACAAGTTCACGAACGAAGAGTTGCTACAGTTTATACAGCTTCTTAAGGCTATGCTAGTTTATTCTCCAGCAAAGAGGATAACGGCGAGGGAAGCTCTTGGTCACGACTTCTTTTGGGGAAGTGAATGAAGTGATTATACTCTCAGTGGCCGTGTTCTTTGCGGCAAGTTCGGCAAGTGATAGTGATTAAAGTTCAGGAGAAGTGTACCTAAAGCAGAAAGTTAGGATGAATTAGACGTAGCGAAAACGAGCTCGTCGTATGAAGTGTGAAGAACTCGGGAGAAGGGAAGGAGATTAGTAGTACTTGGGATAAGACGCAATTATAAGCTATGGTATGATCAACTTGCTTCACATAGTTTGATCGATATCTGTATGTAAAAGTAACTGTCTCTATATTCTCCTTATTCCCAAACCACTCATTTATTAAGAACAGCCTGTCTCTACCGAGTCTCTACGTAGTAATTAATTATAAACATCACCCTCCGAAAAGCAAGCAAGCACAACCTGGATATATTATAATTAAACCTCTACCGAACGCATGCCGTACTTTCTCAAGTTAAAAGATAGGCTCCCATTCTCAATAAGATCTTAGTAAACACCGTAGAGGACCTTATTAAACTCCTCTTAGGTTATCTCTTCCTAAGCCACTTAATACACTCCAAGCAACTCAATCTCTTTATATAATACATTTAATCTTAACATAAAAGCCAACTGGTCATAGGCGGCTTGTCTTATAAAGAGGTCCTTTCCCAACTCCCAAAGCCTTTTACCTGTAGAGTGTGTCCTACAATCGTTATACCTGAGGCCTAATATACTTCATAGGTGATATAGAATTTCCTCTCTATCGCTCCTTCGTACAATGCCATTGCCAGCGTATATAAGCCTTCTTCCGGATTAAACTTATATAAGGGTGGCTGCTGGCTTATATGCCTGCCGATAAGTTAAGGAGTAGAGGTCGAGTTGGTAACACGCCTAGGAAACTCGAATTATAGCAATGACATAGAATATAATTACTCACCTAAATGTATTCATAGAACCTAAATATTAATTTAAGCGCTTTAGGTCATAAGTTTCAAGTAGAGTGACCGCTTGGCGGACCGCGGTCTACCAAGCGGTCAGTCTTGTCCTAAAATCGCGGTCCGGATAGTCTAATACTAAGGATAAAGAAATTTTTATAACTCTTTATTAGCTTATATATAAATAATAAAGAATTATTTATAGCCCCTTATTAGCCCTTGGTCTATTATAATTAGAACCTTAAACCGAAATTAGTACTTCTAATCTAGTAGAGCGAACGACTGCCAATTAAGTCTTTATTACTATTTTAGCGCATTCCGAAGTGATTAGCAGGCATCCAAAGTGTGAGTTTCGCACGGGGAGAAGAATTAACTAGTACCTAATTGATTAGGTTCGGACACGTTTAGGGTCGATTCAAGGTTTAATCTGGCTCCATCCCATTGTGGGTGGGTAGAGAGCAGCTTTTGACATATATAAAGCAAGTTATCTATCCCCTATATGCCTTCTCACCAGTTACTAGCAAAACAACTTGCAGCGATATCTTATTTATAATACCTCCCCGTAAAAGTCACTTCGATAAATACAAGAACCACTATATAACTTTGTCCGCTTCCTTCAATGCCTGTTTTATAATCGTATACATGCTAACTATCGTCAGAGCAAGCAATATGTGTTATACCACAAGTTCCCCACCTGCCGACAGAGCTGCCATTAAAACTATTACACCGATTCTAGTTCAGCTCACCTACGGTCTTAATTGCTGGAACTGCGGTAACTGGGTTAAAAGGGGTTCAAGGTGCTCTAGCTGTCGAAAATAGAATTAAGCTTTAATCTATTTTAGTAATAGGCGGACGAATGACTCTAGTTATTAACGGTCTATGCCTAGAGAGATAGTAAAGAGGGTGTGCGTATTCCGTAGGGACCTATGAATGCAGTCTATATTATAATTCTATCATTTTATATTAAATCTTTAATTCTATCCTACCTGCCGTGACGAGACGAATGTTAACCACGGATTTCCTCGTAAATTAATAATTAGTATGCATATACAATGCTCTCGAGATGCCAAATTGGCTGTAGAATATATTAGTTAAAATTCTATTGGTTAGCGACTAGTAAAATTTTTATTAGAGACTTATGACCCTAAATTTACACTGATTTCTCTATGTCGATGTTATAATACTATATGATAAGGCGAATTACCGATGACCAGCCAGAAAAATAGGGGGTGCCTTAGGTGGGCTTCTAAGCGAAGGGTTAGTCCTCCGTGCAGGTTATCGATTTAAGACTTGCGAAATTTTCAAATATAGTAGCATTAAATCTAGAGGCGATATACAAAGGAAGGGAGAGGACTAGCAACGAATAAACCTAGTAAGAGGAATCAACCGGCGTCTATTAGTAAGAGTATAGACTAGGAGCCGACTAAGGCTACTAGACTAGCCACTACTAAGAAGAAGCCTAAGAAAGCTAAGAAGGAAAAGAAGTTTAAGAAGAAAGAAAAGCCAAAGAAGAAGGCTTAGACGAATAAGCAGAGGTTAAGCTTATAATAAAGGAGTTTTCTTTTTTTAGTCAGCTGATTAGCGCGTTTGTCCAACAAGAGGGGTCCTGATTTCCTTCCCTTGTGGATAGATTCTTTTAATACAATTGCTCACTGCCAGAACACATCACTTTCAGAGTTCTTTCCACGCCTTTTAATTTGGACAGGCCACCCTTCCAAACCGACAGGAAGCACATTATCGCTCGCTACATACCGGACCCATCCAAAGTGTCTCGGCTCAACCCGTCCAATATAACGGTCGTCGAAAACCGAGCTATGTCGCTTGGAAGTGCTTCTTGGATCGGAGCTGCCGATTATGAAACTGGTAGCGAATTCCATGAGCGAGCAACAGCATTCTTTGCGGCGGTCAAGTGGGACGTGCTCGCGTCGTTCTCCTCGAGCCTTCGGAATGGCATACCCTGTGAGTTTGGGGGAAAGTTCTCGATCGGTCACTTCAACATGGTCCGGCGCATTGTATTTGAAGACGGCATCAGTTGGGTTGCAAGGCTTCGACTACCCTTGCTAGATGCAGTCTTTGGTAGCCGCGAGGCGCTCGATCTCGCCAATTCTCTCGAGGTAGAAATTGCGAGCATAAAGTTCCTCAAGTATGTCATGATTGGATTACGTTTGAGTTGCGCTAACCTTACGTCTAGGGCTAAAACCTCGATTCCTGTCCCGGGGGTGTATAGTTACAACACTGATCCAACTAACGATGTTGGCGCCCCGTACATTCTGATGGATTACATCGACGGAACGGTTGCGACGGAACTACAGCTGGCTAAAAATTGTGATGTGGGCTTATTCGGCACGCCTGACCAAGACCGAAAGTTCAGGGAGCGAATGGCCAGCATTCAGGTTGAGCTATCCTCATTCAAATTTGACCAGATCGGAAGTCTCTATCAGGACGAAAGGACTTCGGATTTCTTCATCGGCCCAGAGATTGAGACAGGAAAAGGCCCTTGGAGGGATTCAATGGACTACTATGCCGACCTTGCAAACCACGCACTCCAAGTGTGCGTAGCTGATGCAGCACCTGATGTCCAAACAAGTAGCTCGTTTGCAATCCCGATTCTCTTCAAGCATCTTATCTCGCTATATGGCCAAAACAGCAGGACAGGCCCTTTCAGCCTCACGAACCGTGATTTTGGAGCTCACAACCTTCTAGTGAACGATGGTTTTGAAATCATCGGCGTGATCGATTTCGACGGAGTCATGGCTGCGCCGATTGAAGTGGTTGCCCAGTATCCACCAGGGTCAGGGCTTGAGCGGGAGCCCCCTGGAGATGTTGAGACAAGGCCATTCGCAATCGACCGTATCAAAAGGACAGAGCCGAAACTTAAAGAGTACAAGAATTTGGTAGAAATAGCCGAAGCTCGGATGGGCGGCAGTATGAATGGGGAAGCATCGATTGCAAACCTGATGTTATCAAACGCTACGAGCGTGTTCCGGGGCCTGCTGCGATTCGCGGGTCACCAAAAATTCGTGAACGACAAGTGGATGGAAGCATACCTAAGGCTCCTCCGCGAGCATGTTGGGTCTAGAGAGTTTCCAGCTCCCTAGTTCATCCGCTTATTTATGTACGGAGGGGTGATGATGTGTCTAACAAAGGCGATCAGCCATTTAGAGGAGTCGCTAGTAAAATTTATAAGCGATAGTAATAATTTCACTTGCATCTTTCCTTTTAATGGAAATTTACATTTTTTACAACCTCCTGTCTAACCTCTACAACTATAAGTACTATTAATCTCTCCCCATTTAATATTCGAGAACTTGACAGCTGGGTCAGGTTGAACCTTGAGAATAACGTTTGGATCTCCCTCGGTAGTATTGCAAGGACCAGTACTTCCAGTATCAAGCCAGTTCATAAATCCGGTTGTATCCCACCAGATGGAAAAGATTAGAACCATTCCTCTAGCCAATGCCTCACCAGTCTCCTGCATTCCACCAAGAGGGACGAATCTCGATGCCGAAGTGGAGCAGAAGTCTGCGGTGATGGAATTTCCTGCTGGGAGAGAAGAGACAGATGCGTTGACGTATGCGTTTGCGATGACCTTTCCGTCTTGGACGTAAAGACGTTGGATTGCTTTGAGCGTTCCATTAGGGAATGTTGGGAATTGAGTGACGACTGTGAATGGTTGGGTGGTATCGACAACGTCCTTTGGTCCGTAGTATTTTGGATTTCCGACCGCGTAAGGGTTGTAACTACATCCCCATTGATCGCAAACTCCGTCCCATGTGCATTCAGCACCGCTGCATCTGTAGAGGCCAGTTTGGTTGCATGTGTGGGGAGTGAGAGCTGTTGCATAAGCGTTTGATTCCCAGACATCCATCTCGTTACAGCATGCTCCTTTTCCTTCAACGTTGCCCTTAAGGAATTGTTAGTTACTATGCCATTTTTTCTTATAGGATGGATTTTTAAATGAATCACCTACCACTCCCTCAACGAATGGATACGTGTAACATTGTGCATCACAATATCCGGTGCCATACGTCGCTCCACCAGGATTCAATGCGCTTCTCCCTCCCGAGTTGCTCATCTCAGTAAGATACAAAGCGGCGTTCATTCCACATGGTGTCTTGGTCTGGTCGACGTCGAAAGAGAGTTCGTTGCCTGTCAATTGGAATTTTTCATAATACCTTCCGTTGTCCTGGAGAAGATAGGCTCGGGGTGAAACACTCTTTCCATCAATCAATTGATGCATGTTAAGAGTAGAATCGGAGGTAGTAATTCCATAAGCGGTGTAGTTGGAGATTCCTTCAACAACACAGTTCTTCGCACAGGTTGCTTCATCAGGGCAGACAGTAGCATTGGGTTTATTGCCCCAGCTTCCACAATCCAGAGTGGGATTCGCGACTTGGTGAACCGGATGGGCGAGGTCATCAAGAACAACAAGACTGGTTTGGGCTTGGCATCCCCATCTTTTCGTACATTTCCATGTCTTAAGTTTGGGGTGGATCTCTGGGAGTTTACCGGGGGTTTGAGCGGAGGCAAGTCCGAGGACAAGTGAAATAACGAAGGCCGTAGGAACCATGATTGCCTGCTCTCGACAACCGAGAAAGAATCCAAGACTGCAAGTACCTAAGAAAACAAGAAAAAAGAAAGCTAACAAGAGAAATACTCCAGACCTTAAGTAAGAGTTCGGCGCCCAGGAATCGCACTCTAAATGCTGCGATCCGACGCTCCGTCAAAATCATAATGAAATGAACTTAATATGTATCCGTCCCGTATGATCCCGCATGACGAAGTTCTATATTAAATGTAATTGGAGGATACTTTCTCAGCGAACGAGAAAAGCTGATGTTTATTTTAACCGAAAACTCAATCGTGGAGAAGTGAGGGGCTGCGGAATAACCTTTTTTCCTCCATGGGAAGGCATGCGGTCGCAGGCGTATTATCCAAGATTGGAAATGCGGAGGTTCCACAGAACGCTCCGAAAGCCAGAAGTGGATACACGTGTATTTTCACCGCTTGTATCACCTCCGAGTTCTGAATTAGAATTAAATCTGGAGGAGAGAAGGAAATTAAAAAGTGGAATGCTGTGAGTTTTAAAAGCAGGGAAAATTGATCGGGAAAGGCGAAGTTTTGCGATTTCCTAAATCAAATGCTTCGCGGAGTAGAACATCCCCTACGACCGGGCCCTGATTCCGGGTTGCTAGAGTTTTCCCAGTGGTTAAAACATTTTTTTAGACTTTAAGGTTATCATTGGAAGCCAATTTGACCAGGAATGACCTCATACTAGGTGGCATAAAGCGTCTTCAATCGAGGCTTTCTCGATAGGTCCGACTGTAGGTAAGAATAAAATAGAGCTTAAGATAAACGAATACTACGGTACTGCGACCGAAAATCTTTCCAAGTTTATATTCGAGTGAAAGAGTATAAAATGCTCCTGTCGGAAATCTACGGTCACTGTGACTGCTAAGGCTATTCCCAGAATAGTAATAAGCTGGAGTGTCTTATGTAGGGTCGATACGCTTACACGTGATACAATGGTTCTTCTGAGGTTATCATAAGCAAAGGTATAAATTAATATAAGAAACGGTTCGCGCGCTTAGGAGCATTGGAGCGGGCTCGCTCCTCTGCTGCTGCCCTTTATTAGTTCTTCTTATGCTTCTTACAAGTACTATAATCCCGTGATCACTGAGAGTAGTAGGCAACGAGAAGTCCGGTGATCCTTAATAAGATCTAAGAACAAGACACTAAAGTTTAAGATGTTATATAATAAGGAATCCGAGAAAGGATTGTTCGTAAGTAGATTTATAAGCTAAAAATGCATACTTCTATTACAATTGAATCTAAGGAAGAATTAGAGGTACTAATCACCTGTCTTAAAACTTTAAGTTACGCTCCTTAAAGGTGTCTTCCGTTATAGATCTAAATATATAAGCATTATATAAGGCTACACTAGCTTTCTAGTAACTCTTGCCTAATAATAGTAAAACCTTAGCCCTAAACGTTTTATATACGGTGGCACCGTATAATAAAGGGGAGAAAGATCATGCTCCCTTTAACCTAATTAAGAAGCGAAACCATGGCACGTGATATATTAGGTTATCTCATAATTAATTCCTTTGAAATCATCCTACTATCCAGCCCCCCGAATCTACTCAACATAGAATCCTATAATAAAGATAATACAACCTAAACTCCAACCTCTTTTTCCTATCCAACCTATCGTAAGTTCATCACGTGGTAATCATTATCACACCCCAATCCAGCCCTCCAGCCTTACTGACCTCACATAGGATAATCTATTCAACGCCCCCAAATTCGCAAACAAGCCCCGCGCAATTACACCACTAACATAGATCTATTCTATCTCCAACCCTCTCTCCCTTTCATCCCTTCTTAACTCTTCCTCTTTCCTCACACCACCTCACCAATTAAACCAACCTAACAAACGCCCCCCCCCTAGCAAGCCTATACCGAAAAAAAAGGAGAGACAGAGAGAAATAATGGCACTAACACTCCCCCCCCTCATCCACACCTTAATAAACCTAAGCACACTCACCTCTACCACCCTCCAAAACATAAACACCGCCCAATCCACCACCACCACCAAAACCTCCCGTGGCCCTTCCCGCTTCTTACGAGAGATTGAAAGAGAAAACAGCAACATAATAAAAAAAGCATCTGAATTATTAAATCTCTTTGATGATTCCGAGGATGGAAATAGGAATAGGTGTGAACAGGGGGTATTGCAAGAGGAGATTTATGATCTGTTAGAGATTGCGATCCCTAGTTTAGATGTTTTAAGAGAGGATGTTGAGAGGATAGGAGGGGCGGTTTGTGGTGCTGATAGTGGGGGAGGGGGAAAGGGTGAGTATGGGTGGGGGAGCGAAGGGAGGGAGGTGGTGGGGATGGAGGTTAGGTGGATTGGAAATTTTTTGGCGGGGTTGGTTCCGATTGTTAGATTGTAGGTTGGATTTTTCTCTCTCTCTGCTATATTCTTATCTTTTCGTTTTTTCCCCACCCTTTCCTTTTCTTTCCAGGGAGGGATGAGGAAATGGGTGAGATAGATGAGAGCTTCCGGTTAATAAAATATTCTCTAGACCGACATCGTCAGCTCTCATAGCCTTGGAGTCTGTACAAAAAGAGGTATCGACTCATTATCGAATACCTAATTCAGTATCAGCTTTCGATGCGGAATTAATGAATACGACGCCTTATCGGAGAGCTCTTCTATCGTGGCCAAGACCGGCTTATCAGAGGGAGGTTTCGAAAGTAGCTAGTGGGCCTGGATTGGTTGTTATTGAGGAGGATGAGGGGGCTGTGGAGGAGGAGAATGAGGTTGAAGAGAGGGAGAGTGGTGAAGTGAGGAAAGACAGTGGAAAGGTAGAGAGTGAAGGGGAGGGGGATAGTGGGTTGAAGAAAGGAGAGGAGGGGGTTGGGGGATCGGTGGGTGGGAGCGAGAGGAAGAAGAGGGGGAAGAGGTCGTTGTTTGATTTATTTAGGAGCTCTGTGAGAGGGGGTTAAGTACTTGGGGGTTAAGTACTTGGAGTTGCAGCCATACGAGGGTTTGGTGTACTGTGTTTGCAGTTCCTAAGGTGGAAAAAGCGGAATAGTTTGGATTATGGTTTAGGAACGCTTTGAGTTTAATTATCTTTGAATAGATCTATATCAGAAAATCGTCGAGTGTTGACATTTATTAAAACTCGGAAGGACACAATCGGTTTGGTTAGTACGAGCTCGGTATAGGATGGTGTTAGTGTCCCATCGATGTATGCACCGGCAGTCCAAATCCGGAACATACTAAAATCAGAAGATAGCGTTAAGCATATAGCCTCTACCTAGATATTCTCCTCTTCTTATATACAATGTTGCCCACGTTATAGCCTGCTTAGCCGCCGACCTTACGGTTATATTCAAATTGAGTCTAGTACAATGACTCTTCTTGATTTATACAGAGAACCTTTTCTAAGGCGTCCTTGCTTAATCAAAAGCAAATCGCCATATGATTACAAATCTAGTACTACAGACGTTGCTCGCTTCCTCAGGTTAGCACGTTCATAGTATTTTCTAATTGTGCAGTCCCTAAGAAAAAGAAAGAGAGAATTCGTTGTTAGGATTCTCTACTTGTTTCTGAGTTAACTATCAATGTTAAGCTTTATTAATGAAAATCTAGCAATTGAGATTTTGGCTTCGTCTACAGTAGGCCTGAGCCAAGGTAAGATGACATGGAAACCTTTCGTTTTAAGTTATTACCCACTACCCCTCAGCCACAACGGCCTTGATACCCCATAGATATTGAACTCGAATGTAAACCTAGTGATATCCCACAAGCTTCATCCTTGGCTACCCAAACGACTTGCTTAATATCAGATGAAAGCTTGTTTCTTCGAGAGGCGAATCCACTCTGGCAGTACTGAAATCCTGGACCTTGGGGAGAGGGTGAACGGGATGACAAAATTAGAGTTCAACCGTCGTGGTGGAAAGAGTTGGAGAGTCATGCAGTGTTACACAATAAATTTTTATTCTCCGTGGTGCAAGGGTACAAGGCGAATGCACTCACTGTTGGGCTCGAGAATGGACGCGAGAACGAATACGGGGCATATTGTTTCCGTAGTACGAGCTTATCGAGGTAGAAACTTACGTTTTGGAGGAAGCTTCAAATAAACCACGCAATTCTCCAACGGCACTGTGAGTTGAAAGGTCCGAAGGAGAATGAGTGCCGTGCAGTAGGGCTGACGACCAAAATAGCCATCGACGTCAGTTCCCGATCAGCCAGATCCTTTGCACTGATGAAGAATCTCTTCAAACTTTGACCTTTTCGCTCCTACTAAAATCAACACGAACGGCCGGGAATCTGTGATGGTGTCTGCTGACTGTGCATTGGACGAAGGGCAATGGGGACGTATCCTCGTGCTGTATTGTTCAAGACATCGATCGGGCGGGCTGGAGGGGCTCGTATTTGTTTTTCGAATCTGGATCATTATCTCCAGTGGCGTCGAGTTGGGCGATCGCCAGACGCTACAACCAGCGGTACAACCAGCGGTCGAGCGTTTGGATGAAGAAAAAGAGACATTTACATAAGTATATGAATACAACCAATTGGACCAAATGCCACCTAGTGCCCCGAAGAACAAGGTGGTCTCTTACTCGGTACTATCTAGAAAGTACCCTCTGCTGGTGGTGGTGGCTGGATCGGAGAGCAAGTCGTGCTCACGTGCTTACGTACCCCTATCTTCAAGCTGTGCCACACGAGGCTCGCAGATCTCCTCTCGGCCAATCATCGCCCGCGTGCAGGGCGCCGAGATGAATTTAATGATTTTGATGCTGCTGTTCTTGGCAGTCACCGAGGATTAGCTCGCTGGCCCCCCCCCCACAAGGAAAACACCCCGACCCGCGACGACAACCAGGGCAAAAGATGGGACCGGGACGGCCAGTCGCAGTGACTAAGAACTCCTGAATCCTTTCCTCCTCCCTCCTTTCTCCACCCTCCACCCTCCTCCCCTCCTCCCCTCCCTTATCACGATGTTATGATGTCTACACTTTCTGTTCTGCGGGTCTGATTGCGCTTCATTCGTCATTCTTTCCTGGTCATAGACCACCCACGTTCATTACGGATCCTGAACCCACCGCACCCATCCACGCGTTACGAGCCATCGACAGGCGATCCTGCCCTCACCAACCCCAGAGTTCCTCGACGAGCGCGATCCTCCTCCATTGCAACAGCACCTCCTATGAAGCTGCAATCGCCCATCATGATGGCCTATCCAGGTCCGCCCAGAAGAGCGGCAGGTCTTGCGAGATACCTGGTGCTCGCCGTTGGCCTCGTAGGCCTCCTTTTCTACTTTCGAGCTGCGGCACACAACGCTGCCTTTGGCACTACGCCGGACGATATCACACTCAATCTGCCAGAAGGAGTGCCAGCAACTCCCACAGGGCAAGCGCCGCCACAGGCTCCAGTAGAGGCCGACACGACAGAATTCAAACCAGAAGATCCAATAACACGGCCCAAGCTACCCATTCACCCAATTGAGGAATTGATTGCCAAAGCGGGAGAGACGTTCGAGGATCTTCTTAAGCAAGAAAGTCATGACCTCAAGACAGCCGCCGCAAAGTACAGAGAGAGGAGAGGGCGCCATCCACCACCAGGTTTTGACGACTGGTTCAAATTTGCGCAGGAGCACAATGTGGTGATGGTTGAAGAGTTTTTTGACCAGATATACCACGACCTGGCTCCGTTTTGGGGACTACCCCCAGCAACGATGCGCAAAGAGGCATGGGCATTCGACATGACAATTAACGTACGACAGCATAATGCCACAACGGGAAGCGAATGGTTCTGGACCCAGATCTGGCTGGATATGCTGAAGACAGTGGAGCACTTACTCCCCGATATGGACCTAGCATTAAACGCAATGGACGAACCTCGAATTGTCGTGCCGTGGGAACAGATTGATAAATACATGGAGGTTGAGAAATCGAAACGGAAGATGCCCCCTCCAGCAGAGGTTGTCTCGGAATACCATTCCTTAACTGACTCACCAGATCCTGAGGTTGAGGTGCGCCCGAAGACCTTTCAAGAAATTCGTAACCAGCCATATTCCAGCGCCTCGAGAATACGATCTGACAACTTTACAGGTCCATTCTGGGAGGTCGCAAGACGAGGCTGTCACCCGAACAGTTTGGCACGGAAGGGAGAGGTGATGAGGAATTTTAACTACACGCCAAGCATATCGCTTGCGCACTCATTATCACATACCTATAAGGGGTATGTGTCCAATCATTCTCTGTCCACTGATTTTTGTCATCAGCCAGATCTCCAATCGCTACATGGTATGATGATTGAGCCCTTGTCGATCTCAGCCACCGATACACTTTTCCCTCTTTTCGGTGGCTCTAAGCTCCCAACCAATAATGAAATCCTCCTCCCAGCGCCGATGTACTGGAAAGAGGATGCAAGATTTGATGGTGGCGGCGACCACGGGGTTTCATGGATAGACAAGCAGGATAAAGCAATATGGCGAGGTGTTGCGACGGGTGGCCGAAACAGAGCCAGTAACTGGAAAGGGTTCCAGCGCCATCGATTCGTTGCTATGACCAATGAGACCAAACTGACCAACGCCGAGAACTGGGCTCACATCCCAGAAAACTTCGCACTTCCAACGACTGCATACGATTTGAAAGCCCAGCAAGAAAATAAGTTGGGGGAATGGACAGGTCAATTCGCTGATACAGGATTCGTTGATCTGAATTGCGAGCCTCCATTGGCTGACCAGACTTGCAACTATACGTCCCCTTACTTCGACCTCAAACCTGGACTTCCCATGGGCGAAATGTTTGAAAACAAATACGTTCCTGATATTGATGGAAACTCCTTCAGCGGCCGCTATCGAGGATTCCTGATGTCTACCTCCCTTCCTATCAAAGCGACCATTTTCCGTGAATGGCACGATAGCCGTCTGGTAGCCTGGAAGCATTTCGTGCCAATGGACAACCGATTCCTCGACTTCTGGGGAATTATGGAATATTTCCTCGGGTTTGAAGGAGAGAAGAGTCGTGTTGAGGGACATGATGAGCAAGCAGAGAAGATTGCAATGGAGGGACAGGAATGGGCTAATAAGGTATTGAGGAAGGAGGACATGCAGATTTATGTGCTGAGATTATTGTTGGAGTATGCGAGAATGAGTGACGATAGAAGGGAATTATTGGGATGGGTTGAGGATTTGATATGATGGGGGTTTTTTGGGGCGGGGAGGCGGGGGTTATCGATATACGCATACGCATACGCTTCTTTTTTTCTGCAAAGATTATCTTTCTCCTCGTAGAGACGAGCGGGCTTAGTCTGAAAAAGGCTTTTTGGGGAAGGGGGAAATGGTTGGAGGATGGGCCGAATCCAAGGAAGGAAGGATTGGACCCTTTCGAAACTTGCTGATATTGTTTGAAATTGTGGGGATGGGGGGATTGACATGATGGATGGATGGGATGGGGGGCACCTTATAAACATTACTGGCGTTTGAGGCGTCGCTATTGTCTGTCGCAAGACTGACTGACTCTCTTGGTTTTTTTTATATGTTCTAGTGGGTTGCATTTGCATTTTGCATTTGTTTGCTAAGGGAAGGTACTTGGATGGGGGAGGGGGGGGTATTTTTGGGGGTGTATATATAGCTTCTATCTTTCATTTTTGATGCTTGTATGTACGTATTTACTCGAGCAAGGTAGCTATGAAATAGGTGTGAAAGGAGTGAGAATACTGTTAGTAAATATATGGATTTTAAAGTTGTTTTTTTTTTTTCATTGAAGGCATCGTTATTATATCTTAAACACTCGATTGTAATAAAAGAGGGGACAAATTTAGTGAATGGGAAATAAGGGCTTTTATATAATTAAAGATTGACTTACGTACTCGGAAAGAAGACTATTTCCTCGAGCAGAAAATTATTTTTAAGGGAACGTATAGTACTTGTTTAATAAATTCTATTACGAGAAACTTATATTAGCAGCTAATAAACAGTTCGTTTATAAATTAAATTCTTTATATTAAAATCATGATATTAATAAATATTCTCTCTTTATTTAAGAATATAAGCTATAGAGTTAAAGCTTATAAATGATTAGATTAATAATAGATAATATAACTGCTTTCTAAGACGTCTGTTTAACACTAGCTAGTATATTAAGAAGAAATTAATGTTTATAAGAGGTTATTATATATTATTAGAAAGGAGTTGAATTTATTACTAAAAGTACGGGCTTTTAAAATACTTACTACCTAGGGCGGCTTAGCGATCTATATAATAAAGCAAATAAACACCTAGATTAGTATGATCAGTCTATTGAACCTAGCTTATTTATCTTAGTCTTTAATAACAAGGGTACGCGTATATAAACCCTTAGGACAAAGATTGGTGCTCTAAGATTATTTAATGTTTTAAAACGGGTTTTACATCACCTAATCGTTATTATTAGAGGCTGTTAATATTATAAATATTATTGTAATAGTTAACCTCATATCCCCTCGTTTAGATAATAAGAGAGACGCGGTGATTGCTTCTACGTCGGATTTACGGCACTACTTGTAAGTTAATCTTATAACTAGTGATAGTTCAAAGTAGCTAGCATTAGATTATATACCCGGATAGCGAATTGCGGTTATCCACCGTTGTAAAAAATCAAAGTATAAGAATACTAAATTAGAGAGTTCGAGAGAAAAATTATAAACCTATTTCCACAGCTTCTGCTTCCACTCTTGCCCTGATCCTCTCATGCTCAGCCAATAAATTGTTCCATGCCTCGTTATAACCATAGCTAAAATTGTACCAATTTTCCCGGAACTTAATCAAATCCCGATCTATAAACTCTTCTATTGTATCTTTTCTCTTCTTGAATTCTTTGTATGGTTCAGAGAAGCTGCTATCTGCAAGCCACCCCTCCATTAAAACATATTCAATTCCATCATCCATGTCACAATAAGAGCCAGATTTAACGTATTCGAAATATTTATCGGGATAATCGACCGTATAAATGGGCTTAACCTTTTCTTCGTTAACAACCTTCCTCCTCACACAATCATCGAAAAGCTGGTGGCAAATCCAGTAGAGCGGAGCTCTAGCTCCAAAATTTCGTGCAATATGAGCTAAGTAAAAGCCAACTTCCCAGGCCCCTGCATACCCAAGGCGAGCACCTAAAAGTCTCTCCGCGATATTGCGTCGTAATTCTGAAGTCGATAAATATCGAGCCTCGCCGTTTGGACAAAATTGCTCCCAGTGAAGCCCACAATCCATCAAGGTTTGCAGAGAGACCGTGTGTAGGACATAATTCTCAGGTATAGCCCATTCAAAAATGAACTCGTAAAAGGATAACTTTGGTTTGGGTGCTCGAACTCCCTTGCCAAGGATTGTGCAGCATGGAGTTTTTCGTATGTGGCTGGGATCTCAATGAAAGCGATAACAATATCTGCTGGTGGCTCGCCATACTCATGGTGCTTCATAAAAGCACGCTGCAAGGTGTCGACGATGCGGCAACTGACTGACACTAAGGCTGTAGGCTCTCGATTGTCTTTGTTCGCATGCTTTCGAAACTCGTCGCGGAGGTCCGTTCGGGATAGTGGATTGCCTGTTGGTGCTTCACCGGCGACAAGTTGCCTAGCACTGCCTTTAGAGTATACTCGAGTGTATATCTTGCTATCAGCCATGGTTCGGGAGGGTAGTAGGCATAAAAGAGTATCCGGTAGCCGTCACAAGAATAAGGGTCTGTTCTGTTCAAACGTTTATATTGAAATGATTACAAGGCTGGATGCGGTGCCAGGTAATACTCTAGCCCCAGCTGGGCTTTATGCCTAAGGCTTCACAAATGACATTATAGCGTAAATATTATAGGACATGTGGGGTCGTTTTATACCAAGCTAAAACTGTTAGCCGATGTACTGATCTGTGTTATAATCTTATTTGAATTTTGTTCCTATAGTACTCTATGGCTAAAAATAATTTCCTATAGAGTATTAAGGCCTTTGATCTTAAATAAAACTCCTTTAAAGGTGCTGGGGAAAGTATAAGCTCGGTGACTGAGCTATCGTAGAGAAACACCAATAGACTATAAATTATAACCATTTGTAAATCGGCTGTAAGGGCGACAATATAGATGCGATTTTTAAGAAGGGGTTTTAGGTGTCTAGGAGTGATATAACTTCTAAAATTTATAAAAGATATTAAAAGGTGCATAGATTATAAGATACTTTAAGTCAGAGTACCTATTATTCCTTTGTTACACCAGTTTTCCGGCACGTAGGGATAGATATTGGGCCCTTTCAAATAGCTTCCAAGTGGTGGAAAGATTATATCCAATAGCCAGTATGTCACCTAATTCCTATGTAATCACAGCAATAGAGAAATTCATAGGTGCTAGATACGGCGGTACCAAGAATTTACATTAGGCCAGGGCTTAACGGTTCTGATTTACAACCGGTACCGCTTTCTTATGGGCTCTCTCTGCTTCTATAGCAACCTATCCTAGAAATGATATAGTATAATGTTACTTTTTTTTTCAGTGAGTGCTTTACCGTTTTCCAGGGTGAAGATTTACCAATCTACATGATTAATGATTTCGTTACAATAGCTCGCTGTTTCGCTTTTATCTTCTTTTCAGTCTAAAAACCTTTATAAGGTAAAAATTACTTTCCAAAATCCTCTCCGATCTCAATCTAACCCCACCAAAGCAAAAACAGAACCTCAGGCCACAAACCTCCCCATTCACTCCACCCCCTCCACCACAACATAACCCCATATATAATTCCAAATACGACTAAACCTTATCACCGAAATATATCCGGGACTGCTGGCGCAACGGTAGCGCGTTCGCCTCCAGAGCGAAAGGTTATCCGTTCAAATCGGGTGTGGTTCAATACCTCCGTAATATATTTCTTTTTTCCTTTTTTATTCCTTTACACTTTATAAACCTCAGCCACTATCATATAATTTTTCATTTTAAGAAGTTGAAGGAACCCTATCAACGAGGAAGAGCAAGGAAATTAAAAACCTTCACTTTTCTTCTTTTCGTTAAATGGAAATTTATCCAAGCGAATTCTAACTCGTCTCGATGAAATATAGCCAGGTCTAGAACCTCCACCAATTTTTGAGAAACACAGCTGTCCCGAATTGGCCGCAGCAAAGTGTCTCAGCCTTTTTCTGGGTAGGTAAAAAACACCTCTTCTTAGATCTACTCTCGGCAAGGCTCGGCAAGGCCGAGGGCCAAGAACTATTCGATGAGTAGAGGTTTGGGTCCTTGGGAAAAGCGGGAGGAGAATTGATTGTAATAATATAGACTGCAATTGAATTTCTCTCGCAATCTTTTTGGCATCCTTATATCATTTCTCAACTTATACTAACTAGAGGGTAGCTGAAAACCAACATTCCCATCGCATCCAATCCAGCTCAGCTATCCCCTGTATTTTCCCGCCTCTCAATGACGTACGTATTTGCAACCCCTCCCCCACCAAGTCTACAAACAACCCACCCTCTCTCCAAAACAGGAACAAGGACCATGCCTGCCCAGCTGAGCTGATACCTTATAAGTGGTACTGGGCTGAATGCTAGCAATCGAGCCTACCTAAGATAGAAGCAGATGATAGGGTAGGTGCGGCGGGTATGGGTAGCTATCCGGAATCAAGAAAATAGTGGGTTGAGGGAAGGAGGGAACGATCTGCATTCTCCTTATAAACTCTCTCCTCCTTCCTTTCCTCCCCCTCTAATTCGACATCAACCCAATACATCGCCTATTCAACCTCGAAATCAAACACAAACCAAGCAGCCCATCCCAATCCAAATAACACAAACAATGGACTTCCTCAACAAAGGTAAGGAGTTGCTCTCCAACAACTCCGGTTCGAACACCAACGCTGGCAATACTGGGGGTAATGCAGCAGGCCAACAACAACAAGGAACGAATACTACTAGCAGTGCGACGGGAAATGAGGATTATGGCGACAAAGGTTTGTTCTGCCTCCCCATCCACCCTCCTTCCTTTCTTTCCTCATCCTCCCATTCCCTCACCATCCACCATTCCCTCACAATTCAAATTAAACCAACAAACAAACCGAGACCCCTATAAACTAACACTCAAAACCCCCACCCCACAGCCCTAGATTTCCTTGAGAAAAAAACCGGACATTCCATGGGACGGGAAACCAATGAGAAGATCACAGATGGTGCGAGGGGGTTATATGAGAAAGCTACTGGGTACGTATTTTCACATACATAAATATACACACACGCACACATATCCTATTTATCCTCTCGTTATTTAACAAAATTTTTATTTCTTGTTTTTATTCAGTTGAGATGTCTGTGCTGACATATGTGGGGGGATGGTAGATCAAAGGTCGATCCTAAATATTCTAATTAAGTGTTGAGAGATATTGTGGTTGAATGGGATGGAATGGAGTGGTGGAGTTGGGTTTGATATCTATCTACCCGGAGATAAATAAAGATGGGGAATATCAATGAATACCAACATTCAATTCAATTCAATTCAATTCTTGGAATTGAAAAAATAAACCCCCTCTTCTTCCATGTTTCGATTTCGCAATATGTCCTATATGAAACAATTGTATAAAATATTCGGCGTTCTCAAAAATATATCATCTATCCTACCACTACAATAACCATCTGCAAAATAATCTCTACCTATCCGTCCTACTTATACTTCCCACTCCCTAGGTAAATACAGAGTATACATACATCAATATTATAATACTATATTCCCCCAACTAGATTTCGAAGCCTGCTTGCTTGCTGCACTGTCTGTCTATCTGATATAGACCAACCCCCTCCATATGTTCCAAAAAACGCCATATATGCAAGATCAGGTATTGACCGATTCCATTCCATCCCATCCCATCCCATGCCATTATAAACCCGTTCCTTCCACCATCCATCCATCCATCCATATCCATTTCATCCCAGCCTACCGATTCGTCCGTCCAATGCATTATCGTATATTCATCCCACATTCCTCGTTTCCATATTTTCTTGTTTTCCGTATTCCCCCCTTTTTGTGCGTATTCCCTTTATTTTCCTGGCCTTGTTTGGAAAACAAACCCTTCATATTTAATTGTCTTGGTAAACTTGGTATGCCATGATCATCATCCATAATAGAAAAACGACACCCACTAATTCGAAAGCCCACGCTGCCGTCCAACTTTGGCCTAGAGAGTAAATAAGTTAGGAAGTTGATTATAAAAATTAAGCATACTTTAAATTTAGGGGAGGAAAACTTACAAATAGTCCTCTGCTCTAAATATGCCAGAGTTTGAATGCTCGCCCCCGAGCTCGGATTCCCACTAACATACAGCTGGCAGTTCCCATTGACACTCCCACTAGGGCCCCAGAGTTCAATGCTGACCACAATCAATCCCACCATCCATAGAATGAATAGTATAAACGAGCCCATTATCACGATTCCTGGCAGGAGTTGTCGTTGCGAGATTAAATAGAGCATTATTAAGATGAAGACGAGTGCCAGTGCTGCGGAGGTGATCCAGTATGGGAAATACCTGTTTAATTATTGCAATTAGCTTTTGACGCACTTCTCCTACTTTGCATCCCCGGCCCTCAAATACCAGCACCGGTCTGCAGGAGCGAGGGAATTTAAACATACCAAGGAATTGCAACCTCCAATTGATTTTGTACAGTCACAAAGCTTGAAAATACCCCTAGAATTGTCGCAGATCCAAGCAACATGATCAGAATCCAGAAATTCAACTGCACCGGAGGCCAGTGATATTTCGTCCTTATCCGCTGCACGACCATCTCGGTCATGGTGCTTTCCGTTGATGCCATTTTGTCGGATATTCGTGCGAATTGTTCTGATTGAGAAGTGAAGGGCCAGGTTGGGCGTGTAGAGAGAAATGTAGAATTATCCTTCTTGGCCTGGAAAGTATATATTCGATATCGAGGTTGAGGTCGATCACGAGGATGAGGAGAGTGTTATCTCGTGAGTATGGCAGGTTGTCAAGTCCCGTCCGTTCTCGAGTCCTGTGCAAGTATCGCCTCCTGCCGACGGAGTGTATTTGTGTGTTCGTCGCACCACCTCAGGTTGTAGCTCCAATCTGCAAGCTTGAGTCCCGTTTGTCTTTCCTCACTCGCTCTTATACCGCTCTCTTTGCCCCCACACGACTCTCCGGTCAATTTCTTGCGGCCCAATTGTCACGCTCAATCCTACTTGTCACCGTACACGTCCTATTGCGTTGCAGACACGACTCGACGGTGTAGATGGCCTCGTTCGTTGGCAGGAGTTCTCCACGTTGGGTCGCTGGCTGTGATACCGATTGGCTTGTGACAGCTGCTGCAAGGCGCCTGGAAGCTCCCGGTCGGAACAGTGCAATGTATTGTTTACTGCTGCAAGCTGCGACTTGCGATGAACGGAGGTCGAGAACGATGCGCGGAGGATGAGGAGGACAATTGAATCAAGTGATTGCCGCGCAACTGATGAGCGACTGCAGAGAAGGCTGGGTCAAATGATGGAGGGAGAGGTGGTGGGGAGAGGTCGAAGCACTGTGACGTCCGCTGCGAGCACCCTGGTCGCCCGGCATCCCACTTGTGTTTGGCGATGGCTGGGGGGACATGGGAAAATAAAAGCAGGAGGCGCACGGCGCGAATAAAATGTCCGAGAGATCGGGCTACGGGGGGAGGATAATAGCCAAAAGGAAGGAAAGGATTAAAGCAGGTATGTATTCATTTTTGGGCTGTCTGATGCTATTCAAAAAGAAAAAAAATACTGAGGCGCTGTGCATAGTAATGCGGCAAATCTATCCCGATCCGCGGGAGACCTTGAACCCAAACCCCATCTATACCCAGAAACACGTATCCTAAAGGCAAACAAGAGAACGAAGCTACAGAAGGGACTCTCCCAATGCGCATCGTACCAGAGAACACCCCGAGCGGACGGTTTGTTGTGCGCCTATGTCGTCAATACCTGGCTCGAGGGTTGGGTTGACTTCAACCAGATCCATGGCCACCAAGCATCCCGTCTCATGAACGCATTCGGCAATAAAGTCTCCTTCACGCAGCGTAAGACCACCTCGGACGGGCGTACCGGTGCTGGGTGCCCACATGGGATCTAAGGCGTCGACGTCAAAGGACAGGTGGATGGGAGTATCGTTGCCAATCCAGCCCAGAGCCATCTCCATCACTCGGCCAATCCCATGTCTGCGCATGTTAGTACACCCTCCTACGAGGAAGAGGAAAGACCTACCGATCAATATCATGCATGCTGAAGGCCTTGATGCCATTTTGGCGCAGAATCAACTTCTCTTCGCGGTCCACATCGCGCAGGCCGATGTACACCAGCTTCTTCAAAGAGATTATATGCTCCTTCTTCAACCACCCAAAAATATCCCGTTGCTCCTCTTTTGCAAGTCCGCTCAAGAACGCTACAGGCATGCCGTGAATATTGCCACTTCCGCTGGTCTCGGGAGTGTTGATGTCGCAGTGGGCATCCACCCAGATGACCGCCATCTCGCGGTCCAGTCGCTCCCTGATTGCTTTCGCTGTGCCAGCAATTGAGCCAATGGCGATGGAGTGGTCCCCGCCCAACGTGAGCACGCATCGTCCTTGCTTGGCATGTGCGTAGACTTGTTCTGCGAGCTTCTCGGTGACGGCAGACACGGCGCGTGGGTTCTTCATCCCACGGTGGTCGGGGTCGTTGGCGGGAATAAACTCCTTGTACGAGTGAACGGTGCCGTCGTGGAAGAGCTTGTAGCCGAGCTCGTCACTCAGAGAGGTGAGGAGACCATTGGCAATTAGCGCTGAGGGAGCAGCATCGACTCCGGGTTTGCACTGGGGGGGTTAGCGAGGGACGACGAGGGGAAGGAGGAGAGCATACTTGACCACCGGAGAATCCGACTGCGACTACACCAAGTTCCTCACCTTTGGCCAAGAACTTTGGCTGAACCATTGATGTGGTAGTCATGTTGAAGATGTTGAGGGTGTGGGATTGCAATGTATTCGCCTTGTCGACAAAGTGTGGTTGTGGTGGAGGGGTAGTGGGGTTGGCGGTTGCGACTAAAAAATAGGTGATAATGATGCTGTCTTTGAAGAGATGCGCCTTTTTGTTTCTTTAAAGCCCTCTCGCCGTGAATCCGACACTGGGTGGATGAGCGCTTTTGTAGTCGACATTCCTCTCCGATTCGCGGCCAGTCCTGAGTCGTTAGGTAAGAAATGTTTTTTCCCTCCCCTTCCTCGTCCCCTAAGTGATAATATACGCGACGCGCCGTTTGGACCTAAACCCCTAAGTGCAAGTGGTCCCTTCCCCGACCGTTAAAGTTGAGTGTAGACGAGCGCAGCATGACCATGACAGGGAGGGGTGGATAAGGCCAAAGCCAATCAAGAGGGACAACGTAAACGAATGGAGATATCGGAACGGTGTCTGCCGCTGGGCAACGAGGGAGTCGGTGAAGCCATCGTCATGATGGTGATGGTGCTGGTGCTTGCGATCGGGGGCAGAGGGGAACTGGCGGGGGGAGAAGGGAAGAGAGGAGTGTGACTGTGACAGAGGAAGAGAGGGAGACGGAGGGAAGTATCATCACACAGTGAAGAAAGAGGGGCGAGAGGGACCAGTTTGTATGGGAGGGAAGGTTGCACAGATCTTGTGTTCGTCGTTGACGAGAGATGGAGGGCGATCTGGTACGAGGTGCGAGCACGATCACCTCAGCCAGCAGACGCAGGAGTCAGGTGGGTTGCGGACACCGTCGGAATTTGGAAGAGGCAAGTTCCTCCTGGGAAGCGAGCGAGATCCATGGGAAACACCCTCGTGACTCATTACACGTGACCGTCCGCCTCTTGCTTCACTTCCTCTGGGGATTTCCTCTTACAACCCAGAGAAGACGGGAGGGAATATTGATACTCTGCACTCGGCACGCCTCTTTGCACCTCGTTGGCCTACCACCGCGATGATCCGAGCACGTGATAATCCATTCGGCTCGTCTTCCTCCCTTCCCTCACCCCATGTGCCCTTCCATCTCCCTTCGATACTCCTCCACGTGCTGGCTATCTACAACATCTCTCCACCAGCGCCATCTCGCATCGGACGCTGGGCGTTCGCCACGGCCGTCGCCCCAAGCTTGACCAAGCCATCTCTTGGCACATCATTCATCCAGCGAATCGTTACATCGGGCCTCGACATGCTTTCTCCCCCAGCTTGAAGCCAAGAATGTTTCTTTCGTCACAATCCCGCGACGAGAGCTCATCCCAGCGGCCCCGTCCCACAGACGGAGCTTCCGGGCGGTTGCCCTGCATCGCGGCGGTACCTGGTCCTGCCCTTACCTGGTAGAATCGCCATCCTACGCTGTGCTTTCGAGGATGGAGCAACCTTAAGAGGCAGGTCTCTGGAGGTGGCTTCCGAGGCCAAGCAAATTCCAGTTGCACCGCGATACACGTGTGCCCAGGCTCGAGATTGATTCCCCCATTTTCTTGCGACTTCCCCGTCCCCATCAATAGCTGCATGGACGTCCTGTAGCTCGAGGATCGGCCTCACCAATTTCTCGGGGTCGTGCAGAGGTGCCTGGGCGAGGATGGAGGGATTTACCAGAAGTCTGGGAGCCAGAAATTCATATAAAAGCCAAGCACCTTGATGTCTACTGTGACACCTGCGACTCCCTGCAGTACTTATCACACCATGGCACCCATTTTGAAAGTGGTTTTGGCAGCTTCGTCAATCTTGGCGTTGACAGCTGCACAAACTTTCCAGAGACTTGGTACATGTCCAAGTAGGCACCAAAACCAAACTGCTCCCCTGTGGATGCTAATATACTTCCATAGCCCTGGGATGTGTGCTCCCTCCAGATCAAACCGACTTCCTGGCTGGGCAGTACTTTGATATCCGTCTTGAGGTAGGATACTCCGGGAAAGAAAAGCAAAGCTACCCGAGACTAATATTATCCAGGTCCATGCACCAGTCAATGGCTCAGAGGCCAATGGCGGAGTGCCAGATCCCAACTTCTCTTTCACAATTGCCAAAGGTACTGGAGCACCCGTTCCAGCAGCCACATTCTTCAAAGTTGCAGAACCTCCTCTGGAGAGATGGAAATTCTCGTGGTATGAGGACCTCTTTGCACAAGACGCCCACTCGCCATCGCTGGTCAATGTAACATCCAAGGTCTATCGAAGAGTTGCACTTTATGACCCTGGCGAGTACACTGCAACGCTCTCATATTACAACGGAACAAAAACAGTTGCAAACTGGGTCGTGCGGCCTTTGCAGGAGCAGAAGAAGGCGAAGAATGTTATCCTCTTTATTGGAGAGTATGTCCAATTTAAACTCCATCACTTGGGCGGTCACTAACTTCTAATAAAGTGGAATGACGACCAACATGATCACTGCTGCTCGTTTGATCGGACATAAGAGCATCAATGGAAAGTACCAGACCACTATGCAGATGGATAAATTTCCAGTGCTGGGACATCAAAGTAAGAAGATTTAAGCACTCTTAAACGTCAGGGCTGATCTTAATAGTGACCCACTCTATCGACAGCTATATCACCGATTCGGCTAACAGTGCTTCTGCTTTGTACTCTGGCCACAAAAGCACCGTGAACGCCATGGGTGTCTATGCAGACTCCAGTGCAGACCCATGGGATGACCCCAAGGTCGAAACCATTGTCGAACTCCTCACCCGAATCTGGGGAAGTGCAATCGGTGTTGTGTCAACAGCTTTCCTTGCTGATGCTACACCCATCGCCCTGACTGGGCATACTCGTCTCCGGTCTCAATATGGAGGCCTGATCGACCAAGCTCTTCGAGGGGTTGTGAACTATACCTGGACTCCATTCTCCGGCCCTGATGTATTCTTTGGTGGTGGTGCTGAGCAATTTATCCCAGGAGCGACCTCATTCCAAGGAAAAGATTACTACAAGGAGTTTTCAAAAGCAGGCTACACTGTCTCTCTTAACAAGACCTCTCTGTTGGCAGCTTCAAACACAACTAAAGCTCTTGGTGTATTTTCCATTTTTAACCTTCCAGTCTGGCTTGATCGAAATGTTTACAAGGGATATCTCAACACTACCACGAATGACCCCTCGGGAAACAATAAGCCAGCACTTGATCTTCCAGGTCTTAAGGAAATGACTTTGAAGGCAATCGATATCCTCCATGCTCGAGGCGGAGACAAGGGCTTCTTTATGATGTCCGAGGCAGCTTCTATCGACAAACAAATGCACACGCTCGACTATGATCGTGCTCTTGGAGATCTTTTGGAATTGGATGATACCATCAAAGCCACCATTGACAAGCTGACAGCTCTGGGAGAACTTAATAATACTCTTATCCTCGTGACTGCCGATCATGGCCATGGTTTCGACGTTTTCGGATCGGCAGATACAACATATCTCAGCTCGAAGAGTTCTGACCGGGAGAAGAGAAACGCAATTGGCTTCTACACTAACTCAGGATTGAGTCAGTACCAAGTTGCAAATGCCAGCATTTCGTACAACACTGGTGTCAACTTCCCAGTAAATTGGGTAAGTCTTCTCAATCCTTCCCATTGAGTGTTGGGTAGATTCTAACAATCTCGATCACAGGACCCGCGTTATACCCTAGCTCAAGGAGTTGGTGCAAACCCAGACCATCGCGAAAACTATCGCGTTCATAAATCAGGCCCTCGTCTTCCTGCAACCAACATCACTGGATTCCCATCTGATGACTATTTCGTTAACCCAACTGATAACACCGATGGATTTATCGTGAACGGCACATTACCTGTGTATGTCTTTTCCCCACTTCGATTCCTTCTCTTTCAATACACTAACAATAACGGATAGCTCTGAGAATCAAGGCGTTCACTCTCTCACCGACGTCCCAGTCTTTGCCATGGGTCCTTGCCAAGAGCTTTTCGGAGGAGTTTATGGAAACATTGACGTCTTCTTCAACATGGCCAACTGCCTTGGTCTAGCTCGGGCAAGCAATTCTTCGGTTGCTGTTCCATCAGGATCAAGTACTTCACCGAGTGCTTCGGCCTCCCCTTTCAAGGGTGCCGGTGGAAAGAACAGTGTTGAAACCAAACTCTGGGTTGGAATGATTGCTTTCCAACTTGCTATTGGATGGGTGGTGTTTAATATGTGATGAAGAGAGATAATGATATAATGAGTGTTAGGAAAAGAATTTTATCAGATCTCAAGCTATTCCTCTGATAGAACATCCACTGGACATCTTTAGGCTCTAGGTGATAATAAATAATCTGTTTCAGTTCGAACGTAGATTCAGCACACTTATGGAAATTATAATATTAGTAAGGGGGGGGGGGTTAAGACTCTGACTACTTTTGGATCACACTCCTTCACTACCGAAATGAATGATCAAGGTATCCTAAGGTTTATTCTTTAAAGAAATTTAAAGGACGGAATTGCGGACATAAGTAAGGTTTGTAGAGTACTCAATCGCCCAACGAGAAGCTAATCAGATACGATAAGATTTCCCAATGATTTTAATCATCCGTTCCCTATTGGAAGACATCCTTGACCCGAGACACTGCTATACTCCACATCCTCACGTGCTTCCTCTGCGAGTATCGCACCACTAAGCAGCTGTTCTCAGCAGCTCGCTCTGCCCCTCATCCGAATGTATCCATCAATGAAAACAATATAAGTTGTCGAAATTCCCTTTCCCTCCCCTCCCCTCTCCCAATTAACTCCCTATGACCCGAGAATAAAAGGTTAAACCCAACTTCGCAATTAAGTTTTCGTTTCTCGTTTATTTCCGAGCTTCAATTTTGTATAATCCCAGATCGGGATAAGGTATCTTCAAGATTATCAATCATGGCAGAAACAACCACAACAACCGAAACCAAAAAGCAATGGGCAGATGGACCTTATAAACTAATCCCCACCCCCCGAGCCAAGTTAAATGTAACTCCAACCCCCCCAATCCCCTCCCCCCCCCTCACTCAAAAACTAACCCCCTCCACAGGGCGAACCCGAAACCCCCCACTCCAAAAACATCACCGAAATGATCCTCGTCCACAACGTCCTCCTCCGCGGCCTCAACACAATCCACCAACAATGTCTCTCCCCGTCCCTCAGCTCGGACCCTCGAAACCCACACACGCAATACTTCCCGTCCCTCCTAACCTCCTTCCTCCACTACTGCATTGCCTTTAGCAAAACGCTGCATTCCCACCACGACACGGAGGAGGAAACGTATTTCCCGCTTCTGGAGGGGATGAGTGCTACGAAGGGGATCGAGAAGAGGAATCATGATGAGCATGCGAGTTTTACGGGGATCCTGGGGGAGTTTGATGGGATTGTTGGGGATTGTTTGGAGGAGAGGAGGGTTTGGGATGGGGGGATTTTAAGGGAGGTGGTGGGGAGGTTGGGGCCGGCTTTGGAGAGGCATCTTTGGAGTGAGGTGGAGTTGATGGGGAGTTTGGGGGGGGATGAGGGGATTGATTGGGTGGTTTTGGGGAAGGCGATGGCGGAGAGGAGTAAGAGGGTTGCGGATAGGGTGAGTTGGTTGGCTTTTTTTTTATTTTCTTGCTTTCTATTTTCTTGCTTTGTATTTTTTTTTTGTTTTGTTTTGTTTTGTTTTGTTTTATTTTTGGATTTCCAAGTCGATGCGCGTATTTGGATTTTAATTCATCGATTAAGTCCTTAAAAGGAAAACTAACGTCTGGAATATTAGATATACGAAGTTCCCTTCCTAATGACGAACGGGGATTTAACTTATGAAGGTGGTATTCATGGGGTCAGGTTCCCACCATTTCCTTGGGCTGTTAGTCAGCTTTTCAAGTGGTATTATATGCCGAAGCTGCAGGGGACTTGGCAGTTTGCTAGTTGTGATGCCGATAGTATTCCGCACGACTTACCTTATGTTGATGAATAAATGTGGGGAAAATGGGGTAGATGGGTGGAAGGAGCTTTGATGGGGTTAGTGAGATTTATATGATTTAGGAGTTTTTGTAAAATCTTTGAATAATGAATTGGGGAGTAACTAATTTACAGATAAAATTGTGCTCAAAATATGAAGCAGGCACGCTAGCAATGAGATAAGACGTTCTACAAGATCATGGAGTCGTTCCACGAAAGAGCTCAGGAACAATCAGCTAGTGATCAATATCAATTCCCCTCTAACATTTTCCCTATATTTGTCCATATATACATTTTTTTAATTCCGAAAAAAACCGGGCCTTCCATAATGTGAAACAACTCTCTAAGTCATGTAATCCTTAATCTCACTCTGTAGTTGCAAGAATGTCTCCTTGTCATGACCAGGGATAACTCTCCCTCTCGTCGTAGCTTCCAATCTCTTCAATCTCTGGGTACTTTGGAACCAAGCCGGATGATCACTATCGACACTTAGCAAAATGTATATTGTTTGAGGAATATTTTACTTACCGTGCAAGCCAACCTTGAGGCACACCATCTCGCCACTATTTTTAAAATTAGTCGTGATTTACACGGGACTTGGTTAAAAAATACATACGTTTTCAATAACATGGCAATGATCACTGATAAAGAAGAAAGTACCGCTATCCCGAAGGTTAAGCTGCATCCCAATCAATCCTTTCAAAAGTTCAACGTTAGCAATCATTTTCGCTCATTCGGTTGAAGCGGTCACGTACCATCCGTATGACCTGGCAAATGATGCAATGTGATTCCTTGACAAAAGTCCATTGTCCTGTCATCGAAGGTCTTCCAGTTCAGTTTCAACTAATACAGTCAGCGAATATTCTCTCCTAGCTAACTTTAGGAGGAATGGGGATCTAACGTTCATGTAATGGTCCAAGTAAACCCCGACATCCGCCCCGGTTGCTACACTCCAGAAAGCAGCTCTCAGCTCCTTGTCATGAACCCAGATTTCAATGTCTGTTCTATCGAGAAACTGATCTAGACCCCCTGCATGGTCGAGATGCATATGCCCGAGAATACTAGTTGGGTTTGGTCAGCACATCGCCTCTTTCATAATCTTCGCCAGCCCAAGCGAAATTTTCTAAACAAACGAAACAGCAACAACATACATCTTCTTTATATCCTCCAACTTGTGCCCTGTAGCCTCGATGGCCGCTTTCAACTCATGCCTCGGCTCATATTTGATCCTCGCAAAAACATCAAGAACAGCTGGATCCCACACCGACGGATAATCGACACCACAACCCGTTTCCCAAAGGATACAGCCCTCAATGGGATGATCGATCAGAACGCAATACATGGGCAATTCTCTCCTCTTATTCACGAAACTCGTGCCTTTGGTGGAGTTCAAGCTGGTGTTTCCACCGCGGACCACGAAACCCTCGTCGCATTCTAGCCAGCCGACTTCGAGGAGGTAGGCTCTTGTCCCCTCGGGACAGACGTTGGAGATATGGCCTGGGACGGCGCCCGCGTCCAAGGCTCGCTGCATGGCGGCCATGTTCGACTGTTTCCGCGTTCCTCGCCTTGCGTCTTGAAGAGCCCAGCGCAGGAAATCCCAAATTCGAGTCCGATCGAGGCGGGCGGATCAGGATCTCGATGCAAAGCTTGTTTTTATGTCAGATGGCAGATGGGCATGAGCAATAAAATTGGGAGCTGGGTGGAGAGACCGATAAGCACGACGTACGATGAATTCCAAGCTCACACGACGAGAACGGAGACTTGCCAATGGCGTTGGGCCGCTGGGAGGAAGCGTGGGACGGCGGAGGCTTTTGTGTCCCCATTGACTCCGCGAACGCCCCTATCCATGCTCCCCTCGTCGCCCTCTCGCCGAGGAGGGGACGCCGAAGGACGTCTCCTCACCTCCATCCTCCCGGCCGTCGTGCGAATATCTGCCATGATTGGCGGGGGACGGACTTTGCCAGGGAACTATATCGGCACGAGTATGCTAGCTGGAGGGTCGGCCAAGCTGGAACTGGATTCCCAGAACTGGGAACGGGAGCTGGGCGGGCGAAGTTAAAGTGCTGGTTGGGTGGGGGTTGAAGTCGGACCCCTCCGTACATACCCAGGGAATGCGGGCACTTAAAGGGTCCTTTCTAGATAGCTGCGAATAAGAGAAACCACCTTGTCCCTCGGGGTACTAGTTGGTATTTGGTTCAATCGGTTGTATTCATGCGTTTATGTAATTATCTGTTTTTCTGCACTCAGTGGAATGCGGGTACTTCAAGGTACTATCTAGATAGTTGCGAATAAACCTTGTCCCCCGGGCACCAGTTGGTATTTGGTCCAATTGGTTGTATTGATGTACTTATGTAATTGTGTGTTCTTCTCACCCCTCCTCATCCTTGCCCCCGAGGGGCTGATGTACCCCGCGTTCGAAAGCTCGGCGCCGACTTCGTCCTCGATAGATTGTGTTGCCGACTCACTCCTGTTCTGATCGGCCATGTCTTCTTCCCTCTCATAAATTTCTTAGTTCAGACCCTCCATTCGTCTCGTCCACACATCAGATCAAGCAGACAACTCTCTCACAATGGCAAAAGCCACCATGAAAGCCGTCGTCTTCAAGGGCACGCTCGATGTGCAGATTGAGGATCGGCCCATTCCGAGGATCGTGGACCCGACAGATATCATCATCAAGGTCAAATACTCAGCTCTATGCGGGAGGTAAATAACTCGACTCTTCCCCCCCCCTAGAGACAAAACAAATCTAACATTCCGCAGTGAACTCCACGTCTTCCGTGGCCATCAGCCCAGCAAGACGGATTTCGTCATGGGCCACGAAACAACCGGCACAATCACCGAGATCGGTTCAGCCGTAAAAATTCACAAAGTAGGAGATCACGTCGTGATGCCCTTCACAGTCTCTTGCGGCGAATGTTTCTACTGCAAACGTGGGTTCTCGTCACGTTGTGAGAAAAGTCTACTTTTCGGATGCCCGTTGCTTGATGGAGGTCAGGCGGAGTATATGCGTGTCCCGCTTGGTGATGCAACTGCCGTGAAGGCCCCAGAGGAAATCGACGAGAAGAAATTGGTGTTGATGGCTGATATCTTCCCTACCGGATTCTTCGCCGCGCAAAATGCTTTTAGGGGATTCGACGAGGAGACGATTTCACAGAGTGTGGTGCTTTTGATCGGATGTGGACCGGTGGGGTTATGCGCGTTGATCAATGCGCTGGAGTATAAACCGAGGAAGATCATTGCTGTTGATAGGGTTGAGTCGAGATTGGAGCTGGCGAGGAGTTTGGGGGCAGAGGCATTCAATGATCTGGAGGATCGGGCGGGGTTGGAAGCTAGAGTTAAGGAGTTGACTGAGGGGAGGGGAGCCGATACGATTATCGAGGGAGTTGGTCATGCTGATGCATTGAAGACTGGGTTCGATCTTATGAGACCGTGGGGAAATATTTCGAGTTTTGGTGTCCATAATGAGCCGATTCCGTGGTCGGGAAGTCAGGCATATGGAAAGAATTTGAGGATACAGATGGGGAGATGTCCGGTTAGAAGTGAGTCCTGAGGTTATGTTGAAGTGAACTAAAAGCGCTAATAATAATTTAGGTATTTTCCCCCAAGCACTGGAGATGTTGAAGAAAAATCAACACTCACTTGAGTATGTTAAGAAACCACCTTTATTCGACCACGTACTAACGAATATCTAGTTTCATGACGGATAAATTCTTGCCGTTAAGTCAGGCTCTTGAGGGATATGATATCTTTAACAAGATGCAAGTGCAAAAAGTGGTTTTCGAACCGTAGCGTACTTTAAAATCGTGTTCTTCCCAATAATTTAATAAAAATAAAAGTCCTTTCAAATGTCACGAACCAGATAAATTTTTCTTTTACTCGTATCATTGGATTGGTTTTAAGAGTGATGATTTCTTTTCTTTTCTTTTACTCTAAATGCTGAGAGGTAGGTGACACTTGATTTCCTAAATTAAGCAGAGCTTAACCTTACTAATAGAGTGTGGTGGTTGGAAAATAATTTGGAGATATTATCCCTTTCATACAACGTATTCTCAGAAAGTATATCGATCGATTAGTTACGGCTTTAAGAATTGAAAGTAAAGATAAGACAATTTCTCAAGTTGCTAAGATAGATGGGCATTAGAATTACAAGCTACTGTGCATGCAAAAATGATTGGTAGGACGCTTAAATCCTCTTCCTTTTCTAGCAGTCTCAAATGTATGTCTCTAAGCTGTTTCGACTTTATTTCTAACCTTTTTTACAAGAAATGTCTTTATACCAGTGGTGATGCCATTAAATCCCATCTATTGAGATTTTCGATTTCCTATACACTTGATAAGGAAAAGAAGACTTCAATTGATTATTATAATAAATTTATCAGACAAAATCTACCGAATTCGAATTATTTTTCTGGAGAAAACTTAAGATATGTGGTGCATCGATTTCCTCTTCGTGAAAGTCAGGCAAATTTCAACTACCAGTCTCATGGTGACGAGCTTAGCTCACCTCGCATCCTCACTAGCCCCGCCACCCCATATTTGGGTCGGAAGCATCGGGAATGACCTTCTTAACAGGTGATCATCTCGGAGGATCGACCTCGCACAGATCCGGTGCTGATATAAATTATTTTCTCTAGGAAAGATCGAACAAGTGAAACCGGTTACAAGAAATATGTTACATTTCCGTCACATCAACCCTGTATTCCCACCAACAAACTATCAACCTGAGACGATTGAAGCTTTATAGATCTACCATGAATGATTTTTTTTTCCTCTTTGGACATATACCCGACTGGTTACAATTGTATAGTCGTTTTATATGCTTACCGATTTTCTTCTCCTCTTAAAGGTTTAGATATACTTGCACCTAACCTGCATACAATGCATTTGATGTTATATATCTGGTCTCGAAGAAATTACTGTCAAAGTTGACTTTTCCCGAAATGAGGATTATTGTCCTTTGTACTTTAGCTCCCATGGCTTATAACTCCGAGTCCCCAAGAAAATATCATGAAATCCCATCTTCTTTTGAATAATCTACATCAAAAATGTATCTCGTCCCATACTTTTCCGTGATTTCCATTGCGCTGGCTGCTTCTTCACTTGCAGTGAGTAGGTTTTAGGAGCTTCTAGAAGTTTGCTGATTAAAAATCTAAAGGGCGTTAATATCGCTGGCTTCGATTTTGGCGTTGATATTACGGTATGTTACTAAGCACTCTGATTTACCTTCGGGATTCCGTCTGATAGAGTTGATATAATAGGGTACAGCAATATTAGCAAATGCGAATCCTCCATTGAAAGTCCTCGGTGGAAGCGACGGTGCTGCTCAAAAGCAACATTTTGTGAAAGATGATGCCTTGAATGTATTTCGACTACGTGAGATTTCCTCTTAAACTTGATAATTGAAATTCGTTAACATCATATAGCAACGAGTTGGCAATACTTAATCAACAGTACAATTCCACCTGGGAGTGACGTAACAACGAATGGGAATACAACGCATATTGCCGTCAGCAGACGTGCGGTTGGGACATTGGATCCTACTAATTTCGGAAAATACGATCAGTTAGTTCAAACTTGTCTTGCAACCGGGGCGAGTTGTATTATCGATATACATAATTATGCTCGACTCAACAATTTGATTATCGGTCAAGGAGGTCCATCGGATGCGGAATTTGCGAACCTCTGGAGTCAAATCGCTAGTAAAGTATGCGTCCTCTTCCTCCTCCCTATTATTCTTAAGTTTAAGAAGTTACTGACTCGGAATATAGTATTCCAATCAAACCAAAGTAATCTTCGGCATCATGAACGAACCTCACAACATCCCCTCCTTAGAAATCTGGGCAACAACAGTCCAAGCTGCCGTAACGGCAATTCGTACAGCAGGAGCCAAAACCCAACTCATCCTCCTCCCCGGAAACGATTTCACGGGTGCGCAGACACTCGTGAGTAATGGGTCGGCTGGAAATTTGAGTACGGTTCGTAATCCGGATGGGACGAATACTAGTTTGATTTTCGATGTTCATAAGTATTTGGATAGTGATGGGAGTGGGACGCATACGGATTGTGTTGGGAATCATATTACCGATACTTTTATGCCGCTTGCGACGTTCTTGGTTGAGAATGAGAGGATGGCTGTTTTGAGTGAGATTGGTGGGGGGAATACTGCTACCGTAAGTCTTTTCAAATTTTTTATTTTTTTTGGGGGGGGATGGAAAGAAGATAGATACTAATAATAAAATTTTCCTCATTAGTGCTTGACGGATATGTGTCAGACTCTCATGTTTATTAATGCGAATACGGATGTATATCTAGGTTATATAGGATGGGCAGCAGGTGGATTTTCAGCAACTACTTATGAGTTGACGGAGACGCCATTGGGAAGTGCGGGGAATTTCACGGATCAACCGATCGTTAGGCAGTGTATTGTTGGGACGAGATCTGGTACGGGGATTGCTAGTAAGAAGAGGGAACGGATCGCGAGTACGGAGAGGAGAAATATTTGGACTTTGGGAGATGGGGAGTAAATGGCCTTCGGTCTTGGAGGTGGGAGTCGGAGTGGGGGTTATGGATGGTATGCTTAACTTTGATTTCATCTTTTGGATTTGACATCCAAGTTTTGATGATGCTCTGTATCTAATATTCAGAATAACATATCGTCCTTTGGCTTAAAACTACGGCAACCAAGCCGTGGTCACAAACTTCTGTGAATCAAAAATTCCATCCCTATTCTTTTAGAAATTGTTGGATTTGTTATCCCCTACCCATGGAGAATGTTTGGGATAACCTTGCTATTGCGTGGGTTCTCTCATACTTGGCTAGCATTAAGTAAGACTCCTTTTAAAGTATAAAGAGGGAAAGCTTATACCTACGAATGCGCACTAAATCCTTCCTTTATACTAAAAATGGACTTTCTCTCCTTCAACCACACTGAATTTTCGCTTTAATATTATCGATACATTTCTTGTATCGTCTAGTAACAAGTGAAGCAACCAGATCACCAACATCTTCTTAAAAAAAGTGTAGGAAAGCTAACTTCTGCTAGAATATCAATTATATCCTCATCCATCTCACCTGCGACTTTCTCGGAGCTTGTTAGATCCATTAACACGAGAGATCTAAGGAGATCTTCATAATACGCAATCCTTTCCTTCATTCGCGTCGATTCTAAAAAAATTCTATCGAGAATCAGGTATTGAAAATGACTGAGCTGCAAGTGCCAAGGTATGTATTTGATTGTGCAGAGGAATTCTTTACTCGTTGTGATGTCGTTTTTTCTAGGGCAAGAAAGGGAATGTGGAGATGTATTTAACAGAGGCGAAAAAACTATCTCCTGCGGTAACTAATGATTTATTCGACCTTTCTAAAATCTTACTGCTGAAGTAGGTGATTATAGTTTGTTTATTTCAATCTAGATTTCAAATGTCAGTAATGCTTGGTAAGAAAGACAGGGAGGCTTATAAGCAAAACCAACTTTGCTTTAGGAGTACGCATGGAAAGCATATCTTAATAGATTTAACTTATCGTTTCCAAAACAGGGTCTATTGTGCGATCTTTGATCTTAAATTAAGCCATCTTTGAGCATATAATCGGTTAATTCTTCAAGTAGATTTTCTATACCAAATGTATTAGCATCTCATACCAGATATTTCAATACATTAGGATTCTGCTTCTTACTGTGGGCAATTTCCTCGAACCATCCGTTTCAGTAGCGATTGAATTCCGGTGGATTGCCAAAAAGGAAGAAAAAGGATGTTAGGTCTAGGTACTAACTGAGTACGAGCCCTATTTTTTTCGCTTGAGGTAGAGACTCATTCGTTCTATTAACTTTACAAAAGAATCACACTCTATAGAATGATAAACTATATAGAAGAAGCTGTGGTGCTTAACCTCGAAGTCTTTTAACACAAGGATTATGGCGCCAGAATTTATTATATTTTCGCTACTATACTTAAGAAATTGAGGGAAATGGACAGAATAAACCTTGAAGCAGAGAATAATTGAAGGAGATTCGCGTTTTCACTGCACTTAACTTCTAACAACCATTTAATTCTCTTAAGGAACCACGGATAGGACGTACGACTCCACATCAGACTCCTCACACTCGAATTGTTTCACAACCTCAACAGGCCCGGGCTCCCTAATCCTCTTGTTATATCCTCAGATCCTGGACCTTACTTTAAGCCTTATTTTCTAAACTATTTGTTTCAAAACATTTACTCCTTTGAGAAGCCTGTTTTCCGCTTCCTTCCTCTTCGCAGCTAACACCGCCTGCTCCTTTCTCAGTTCCTCTTTCTCTCTTGGTGGAATACTTATTCTTTATACATCCAAGAAAAGGTCTTCCAAAAGGTGAAAATTCTTAGCTTCCACAGGTGCATATCTACATCCGACCTCTTTCGCCCAAGATTCCAGATACCCACTTAAGCTCAGGAACCTCCACCCTCTTCTCCGATGATTCGGAGGTGTAGCCCACGACAATAAATTGCCCTTTCTCATCCCTTCACAACTTTTCGAAACGGGTCTTGGGATTTCCGACTAAGTCCACGACATATTTAAATGTGCTCTTCTGTTGAACGTCGAAAAAAAAAGAAGAGTCACATGTGCGAGCCCGGCGATCGTATCTGGCGTTACAAGTGGGGGACACGATTTGATGCGACTAAGATCCAGGACCAATAATTCTAAGACTCAGAGCTTGCCATTGAATCTGATGTCCTTGTAATAGTATCCCATGCTTGTTGGATCATACATTCCACCATGATAATACTTGGAGAAAGTTAGGGTGAATGTACCGTTTGTTGTTCGGAATCAGACTTGGAGGCTATTGACATCAGCTAGAATACTGTGCTTCCCGGCCCCATCTTCTCCCAATAAAAGAGTATATACCCGTGCCCGTCGATCCATATTTTTTCACTCTTGGGTTGAAGGACAAATGCCTCTCATGTTTTCGGGAAGTGTAACACCACATTTAGCCTAATCACATCTCACGTGGTCGGCGTAAACCCGAATTGAATGATCAACATTGGCAAACTTAAGCTTTCTTATAACTTGGAGAACATATGGGATTAAATAAGCGCTTTCCTTTCATGGCGGCCAGTCACATTCATAGTACTAGCAACTGCCGGGCGTGGCGTTGGTGGGAAATCGCCTTCTGGACCGACCCGTCCCCAGCGCAAAACTTTAACTTCCGGAGAATAGATTAAAATGAGGATTCGTCATCTTGTTTCCTACCGATGGCTCCACGACTTGTGAGCATGGACTGATCCGCCAATGCTCTAGATGTCCTCATCTACCAAATATCATTGCATAACCAATGCAACAGTAAATTTCCAACACAGCTGCCTTATTGGCATATGCATCTATCGGCTAGGCTTACTCATATAGACCCTTCGCCTTTAAATATTACTGATGGAAGATTTACGCGGATTCGCGGCGAAGTCGTCATAGATGCCCATTATTGGCCGGAACACCGTTTATGACACCAGTAGTCTTCTCGTAAAAGAGCATTGCCGCCCTGATGACATTCGATTTTTGAGCTTTAATAATATATCAACAAAATATCCACTTTATAACCCACATTAACCATTATCCATTTTCCTTTCACACAAACATCATGAGGTTTCCCATCTTGGCATCCTTACAAATACTTGTAGCACAATTTCAACGTTACCTCAGGCTGTATACTTAACGGAAGCACATATCCGCAATGTGTTCCGACTTAAAAATTGGGAGTTATAAAAGTTTCTTCTGACACTGAGTGAGCTTTAAGAAGTGTGCGAGATCATCCGCCAAATCCTTGCCTAAAATGGCGTTCATAAAAAAGCATCTTCTCCAATTATCCTGGCTCCTTGCTGCTGTCGCCGCACTGCCTAGCTCGAAGCGTGAGGCAGACCATCATCAAGCGGAATAGTAAGCTAGATGAGAAAGCCTAATCCCAAAGGTCAAAGTAAAGGATCCCGGTCTGACTCCAAGCAGTGATATCATTGTAGTCGGTTCTGGGGCTGGCGGCATGATTGCCGCCGTCAAGTTCGCAGAAGCGGGCTTGAACACCCTCCTAGTTGAGGCCGGAGGTCCAATGTACTACGTGGACGGTAACCGGGAAATCCCAGAATGGTCTTTGGTAGATTATCCTGGCAATACCCTCACTAGACACGATGCAATGATGTATTATTTGGCCAATGGAGTCACTTCCCCTGGTGGTAAATACTACTACTGCGCAAATCTGCCCGATAATCAGAAGGCTATCTGCGAGCTAGGAGGAGGTACCTTGGCCTAAGCCCTTGGAGCGAAAACAGACTTACAAATAAATAGGAACCTCTATCAATGCTATGCAACAGTGGTGGCCAACAGCAAAGTATTTGGACAATGCATATGCAGGTGTGGACGGATGGTCCAGTGCGGACTTCCAACCAGCACTCCAGCGTCTTGTGAAGAGAGTTCCATCCACTACCTATTGGTCCGCGGATAACAAAGTATGCCACGGCTCTACTTCCAGTAACTGCAATAGAAATTAACTTTAGAATCAAGTATTACTTCGATGAGGTGTATGATCTCATAGGCCCAATCCTGAAAGGGATCGGGCTTTCCGAGATTGATACAGTAGCAGATGTCAACAGTCAATACAACACATTCGGCAGAGATGTGTTTGCTGCTCAAAACGGATTGAGGGGAGGCCCAACGATTGGTTACTTGCAAGATGCAAAGAAGTTATCCAACTTCACCCTGTTGTTGCACAGCAATGTCACGAGCGTTGCACGAAAAGGCTCCCATATCACTGGGGTTGTGGTGAATGGAACCACTATTGCCGCCAAGAATGTTGTTATCTCTGCCGGAGTATTCAACACTCCACTCATTCTTTTCCAATCTGGTATTGGTCCGAAATCAGAATTGATCACAGCCGCCAGCTTCAACCACACTACCTCTAACCAGAGTGAGTGGATTATTAATAATGGAGTTGGAGCAAACCTCTTCGACAACCCCCAAACCAATATCGCCATTACTTTGAGCGATCCTTCCCTTGCACCAGTGTACAATGTATCAGATCCACTTGGAGGAACCGGACTCAATAAGGGTTTCCTTGATCAGCTTTTCACCAATCACACGGGTCCACTCGCAGGTATCGGTCGAATCTTGGTTGGTTGGATTTCAATACCCTATGGAACTGGAGAGTCTGAATACATGGTCTCGCAAACTATCTGCTCTACGCCGACGACGACGAATGGGTCTTTCAGTTGCCAATTTAATCTTAACGAAGGTGCCTTGAGCCGAGGCCGGCTGTCATTGAATCCGACAACGGGTACTATAGTATATGCGGATGGCGTTGGGCCCTGGCTGAATGACCCTGCTTCTCTGGACGTAAAAACATTTGCCGCTGCGTTCAAAAAATTCGTCGAGGCTATCAGAGCAACACCTGGCTTCACAGTCACCACTCCAGCTTCGACAGTCACAGATTATGTTTCATATCTCAACGCGACCGCTAAAGTGAGCAACAACCGTAAGTATTCCCTTCAATATCCCCATTTTGATTCTCTCGTACTTAATAACTTGACAGACTGGGGAGGTGCCTGCTCACTTGGCCCTACTGATGGCACCAATGGTGGAACCGACTGTGTTGATCTCAACGCAAAGGTATACGGAACCGATAATCTCTTCGTCATTGATGGATCAATTAGCAGGGCACCTACCACCTCCAACTGCGCTATGTTGTATGAAGGTATTGCGGAGTTAGCATCCACAAAGATTATTAAGCTTTTGAAATAGGAAGAAATATATTTCTAAGTGGGCGGTGAAAAGGTATATCCTGTTATGAGAGCTATTTGTGTTTGTTGAAGGGGGGTTTTGACATCTGTATATACATTCGATTAGAGAAGATCTAGTCTGGAAAATATTAACCTATGTTAAAGGTGTGATTATTAAAATATAGATGATTTGCCACTTAGAAACTTAACCCTTTATAGATTTTACATCGGTATTAATGACGAATACAAATAGCAATATAGCCAAAAATCATAGCCAGAGATAATTGAGGATAAGAGCTCTTCCCAGTTATAATTTACGTTCTAGTTTTATACCTTTAAATGTGTATAATAAGGTTCGTAGCTGCCACGAAGCATCGAGAAAATTAACTATAGTGTTTAGTAAATTGCCATCTTGTCCATAATAGTTGTCTCCTGTCTCTACATTAATAATTGACGTGATGCATGGTACTTTCGTGTTCATATTAAGAACTTGGACCCAATGCGAGTATACTATCAAGAGACGTAACTAACTGTTGGTCGTGTTAAAAGAATATATAACCTAAACAACGTCTCATAGGAGACGATCGTCTTTTATTCAACAGTAACTAAACCAGATTAGCTTAGCAAAGAGAAAATCGTTAAAAAAACCCCACGTTTATAGATCTTGTGTCGAATAGCATGCGATGCTCTGTAGCTATGGCAAGTACAAAATAGAGCTCCGCCGTAGTAAGTGAATTGGTTAGCACCTATCTCGTTATTAGGATCGAGGAGAATGCAATTGCTTTCATGATATTGTGCGGGAATGTCGCGGCAGCGTCTACAGAAGGAAGGGACATAATCAACTCTACGGAGACACCGAGAGAGTATATATTGTTCGTGATACGGAGAAAGTGATTTCTTAGCCCCTGTATCAGCATCGTGTATTGTGAAAGGGTTTGAAATGCTCACTGGTTGACCTGTATCTTCTCTGCAACCTGCTGTGACAGGACCGTAATCTATCTAGCTAAGACTGACGAGAAGTATTCTGAGCAGACCCGAGCGGTCTTTCCGTTGTACAACGCAAGGTCTATAAAGAACGTCGACGACCGCGATCCTTCTCGCCTCCAATAAGGTCCCTAACAGAATGTATATTATCCTACGCAATCTCCTTATCGCTTTCATAGGTCTTGACGTGTAGTTGTTCTAATTGCTGTTCACTTGGAGTGGAAATATTCGAGCGCCTCAGATCCCGCAGAATTGATTGTATAGTCGCTGGAAGTTCTTGAGCTAGGCATGTTCCAGATTCGCAGTACCCCCCCACAATGGGAACTCCTCTCATATTACTTCAGTTACACTTCATGGAAGCAACAGCTTGCGTGCGAGAGAGCAGACCTATAAAATCCATCCTCCAGCTCTTCTCTTTATGAGAACTAGATGCAAATAGAAGGTGACTTGGCGTCTGAAAAATTATTCGGCGTGGCGTTCATCAGTCTGAAAGGAGCCTATTAAAGAAAGGATAAAAAGAGGAATCATAAACAGTTAAGAAGGAGGAATTGAAGGTATGTAAAAAATTCGATATAGGGTGGGAAATACAAGAGAGACAGCGACGGAAGAAACCGTGTACGTTTAAAGGATGCTACACTTCAAGATCGCTTTTTTACTAAGAGTCGTAGATTTAAAACTTAAGCGCCGCTGCCATAGAAAAGGCGTACTTATTTCTTTATTAAGACTTTAACCTTCTTAGATTTCGTCAAACTGTACTCGTATTTGCAGACAGGTGCATACACCGGACACCTGCCCTCTAATTTATACCTAAAGTGATGAAACTTTTACACCATAAAAAATTCCACCGGTTATTCCAAACCTCAGTTCTCATAAACACCCGCTTCCACTCATTCCCGTCACCCCATGCAAAGCATTATATTCACAAATCCCATACGCCTCCCTCTCAACGCCACCTTCCGAAGCTGCAAGTGTAACATTTTGAAACACAATGTTGAAGCAAGGATGCACAGCGGAACAACTGATTGAAGCCGTCTGATTCTTCGTCGGTAAAGTGTAACCAGTAAAATTCACAAAAGCAATATTTGAGATTTCCATCTTTGATGTTCCAGCGTAAGATCCGTTATCTCCGTTGTCCTGGGTTATCAGTGGACCCGACGCTGCTCCTTGAATGTAGAAGTTTTCGAATTGGAGGTTTTGAACTACGCCCCTGAGTTGGAGATAGGTTAGTCTTGCTTCTGTGAGATTCGTGGGACTTGCACTTACCATCCGCCTCCGTTAGGAAGACCAGCACTATTCCAATTTGACTGCGGAAGTGACGCACCCATCCAGGTTTTTATATATACCGATTCGTGTTGGTCTTTATTCATGATCAAGATATTGACGTCTTTAACCACTAAGTTAATCACGGATGAATCTTCTTCGTATTGCCCAAGACTACCAATTGCAATACCGTTTCCACCATGGCAAGTAACCTGCATTTACTGTTTAGCTACTTTCTCGAAATTTTGGGAAGAATAAGGGTCAATTACATTTTGAGCGTAAGTATTATACGATCTAGGCTTAATAGCAAGACAATCATCTCCACCTTGATAGACAAAGTTGGTCAATTTGACATTAGTAGTATCAAGAGTATCAAAACCATCCGTATTCTGAACCCAGAGATCACCGTATGGTGCATTCACCGCAGTTGCATTGACGTAGATATTATCGAACCAAGCATTCGTTACATTATGTAAAAGAATCGACCAAATCGGAGGGTCGATAACTGAAACTATTTCAGACCTCCATGTCAGTAACTCATCCACAATGAACCGAAAACTTCGGGTTTAGTTACAATTCTCAACATAAATTTCTGTAGCATTCCACCACACGAAATTCATCGGTCGAACCGGTTGAGTTGTGGCTTGCTCATCATTATACCAGGCATTTCCGTTTCCAAAAATTCTCCCAGTATTATACCCATTAACATGAATATGATCCCCCGAGATTGCAAGAGAAACGTGATGATTCTGAAAGAACATAGGATAAGTGTTATTGGTATCCCGCCAATACGTCAAATTATCGGACAGTGTCCAAGTTCCTCTCCATTCAATGGTGACGTGGCTCAGAACTGGATTCAGTTTCTGTGCTATCCAGTAATTTTCTCTTTCTCCGAAGGCTACGGTGCCGCCGTTGTTGCATTCTTTGAAGGCCTGTAGAATGTTGGGCACATCATCTCTGTGATTTCCACGGGCCTTGACTTCGCAACGTTTGCCGGAACTTCGTGGTAAAACTGGATCAGAACTGAAAACACTCCTGCTTGCAACTACTGTTGCTGTTGCAAGTATCAGTGCAAGGTTAAGCTGCATTTTTCAATTTGAGCACTCTGTGTAATCCATATGGAAGAGAGAGTGGTGAGTGGAAAAAGCATTAATATATCAAGAGCATCAGGACCCCAGCCAAATGTCTGGAAAGGATACCAGGGTGAGATATTTAGCTTAACTGAACTACCGTATCAACGAGGGGTACAGGATTGCGTGCTCGGTAGGGGACCTGATCGGGGCAAGTTACGACGAGTTATTGAGATCAGCAGAAGGAAAAAGAATCATAAATTTGCCTCCAATCAATTCATTTCCAGCCTTTACTTTCATGGGTGTTACAACGGTACTCTCATTGCGTGCTTTCACAGAAGTGGGATGCTGTCGTATCCAAAGGATATCTTTATCCACAGTATGGTACTCAGCTGTTTAGACTCTGTATTTGAAGTGAACTAACTAATCCCGCCGGAGTGAGTTGTCGCAAGAGAAAGCTTGTAATGGGAGTTGGACTTAAATAATGCACAGAACGGATAGTGTATATGACCATGTCTATCTAATTGGACTACTTTTCAAGCTGTAACACATTTACGAAATTCATCTAATATCATAGCGCAATTTTGGTCTGCAGGTATGGCAAAAGCGTAACAGGACCTATCAACCCATATGGCTGAGTACCATATCTTCCAGCATAATTGGACTGTGTCCAGGACTGGGTAACATTAACTTGCAAGAGTCTATTACGTAGTGTCGTTGAAACCTCAACCTTGATATTATTGACACCTTTCACTAAATACGGAGAGATATCAACAACTGCATCTTGGACGTCAATTGGACCAGTCCACTGATTATTGATCCAAAGCCTTATGGTATTGAAAACCGGACCAAGATCAAGATATGCTCCCGCTGTACTCTTGTTTGGTGACCATGTAAATTGAGTGGTGTAAGTTCCAATTCCAGACGTGTTGGCTAATCCAGTGATATTTGGCCACGGAGTGAGTTGATCAAGAGTGTATTGGTGATATGTAAATACAGATGTGTAGTTGTGCTTTGGAGAAGGCCCGGGTTGCCAATCTTGAACCGTGAGATTCCACCGTGAAAGCTCCGTCTGTGCTTGGAGGGATCCAGTTGATTTAGCTTCAACGACATGACCGTTACTGAGGGTAAGTTGGTGGTCTACATCAGCTGTGTCTCGGGCAATGAGCTTGTTGTTGGAAACGGAAAAGCTAAGGTGTTGAAAGTCGGTTGATACGACGTGGAGTTTAGGGACAACTACGTCGGAGAAGAAGCCACGCGGGGCAAATGCAAGAATTGTTGTTTGATTCGATTTGAGTTCAACCCAAACTTTAAATCGTCCTCCCTCAGTCGTGTAGTTGAGGATTGGGGTGATTTCTCCCGTCCAGGCATCTAGATTGTAAGGTGTTCCATGTGCTTTGATTGATACTTCAGTGGCATGGTTGGTGTAGATATCTGAATTGTAAGCCCAGAAGTAATCCACATCATTTGGCTCATCCCATCGGTGGACATAAATGATTGGCGTAGGCTGGAGGTTAGTTGCAGCAGCAGGGATGTTGAGATCTTGTAAAGCGGAGACAACTTGGGACTCTGATGACAGATTACGGACAGAAGAATATCAAAGGAGCCTTTGCACTTTGGCCTTCACTTCCTCGTCACAGGAGGGCAGTAGTAAGGAGTCTTCTCTGGAACATTGCCGACGAACAAGATGGGAAACCCATGCTCTGCGTAATCAAGGAAATGATTCACAGCTTCTGAAGTGATGTTTGTTGAGTTGTCCACAACGAAAGCAGAAAAACCGGGTCCATTGGCAGCGAGGAGACCGTCTGTGATCACAGAATTGCCTAAGAGCAAGTTCGAGGGACTAACAGAGACGTATGAGTACCCATTATTAGCAAGTGAGTGATCCCCAAAGATATTTTCGGGGATTCCATAATGTTTGATGTCGACGGAAATATACTTGTGGCGGTATATTCCAATGTCGACACGTGGGATACCAGTTTGGAGGATCAACTGATTTCTTGCAATCCAATCCCCAAACTCTTTCACATGGCTCCAGCTCGGTTGTCTAGGCCCCCACATTTCAGAGTACAGCCATTCAAATGTTGTCAAGCCTGGCCATTCTGCATCTGGCCGTAATCCAGAGTATGGATAGCCATGCGAGACAATTCTATTAACACCACCTGCGTAGCTGACTTTGCAGTCGTTCAAAATCACAGGCCAAGTGATTGCATACGATTCATACCGATGTGCACCAAGTTCAGTGGAGTATATTTGCTTTTGACCCATCATAGCTCCACCACCCATGGCTCTGACAGCATCGATTACACCGTCGAAATAATTGGACTCGGTTTCGGGTGCGTCAATATGCGCAGCAGCTGAAGTCATATCCCATGGTGGAGCAAGCTGTGGAGCAGTTGCGTATGGCTGTACACTTCCCTGTATGTCCCACGCTGCTGACCAGCTTGAAAGCCCATCCAGATGATATTTTTCATAAAGTTCTTGAAGAACCTGTCGATAATCATTTCGTAGCTTTTCGCCAATATCTGTTCCGTTTGCATTGTTGAAGGAATAGTAGTAATATCCATTTGCTAATGTACTTGCTGGTACGCCTGTGGTCCCAAAAAGAGCGGGCAGTGCTTGAATAACACTGTAATTTCTCGAAGCTTTAAAGGCAGCTTCGAATACATCGGTCCAGAATAATGTGGCTCTGAACTCTGCCGAATCTTCCCAAGCATATGATCCAAGCTGGCGTAGCAAATCACCATTCTCTCCGCTCATGACATACTTTTCTGTGTATGACGTCCAAAGATCAGTTCTTTTTCAGAAATTACAGATTAGCAAGGAGAGTACCAAAATTGACATGAATGACTTACCCTTCTTGGCTGAAGTGATCAACAACATACGCAAACCAGGAAGCTGGGTTGTTTGGATCAGTCGCATTATTGAAGGCACCTTGGGCTGCAAGATAACCCGTCTGCCGTTGCCAGAATGTTAGGAGGATATACTCTGATCCATCATTTAGAGGAGTGTAGGAGAGAGTTCCATTTTTCACAAGACTTGTGACGTCTTCGACACTGCTGTAATCAAGCTGTGTGACTCGTAAATCGGATGATGGCACTGAAAAAGGATAATTAGTAAACCAGGTTGGGCGGCAGTAGTTATCAGGATTTCAGCAAACTTAGCTAAACTCTTGCGTGCAACTACAGCGGCAACAAACTTATTGGTATAGTTGATATACGGAGGATAAAAGTCGGGAGTGTTGGCATAGCCGGCACTGACCTTCACTGGCTGCGGCAAAGTGCCATTAAACGATTGGCCTGAAGCCAAATTTGCTAAGCCGTATGCAAGCTCGGTGTTCATGCCGGGAGAATCCGGATTGAGAATAGGAATTGATGCGTCCTGTGTTGGACCAAGTGCAAAATCGACTCTCATGTCCAGATTTAAGGCCGTGTGCAGCATCAAACTGAACTTGGAATACCAATCGGTACCTCCATAGCCATAGATTGCAGAGTCAACCACAGCCAGTTCAATTCCGTATTCCTCAAGACAGATAATTTCTACCCCTCCCCAGCCCACATTCTTCATCTGCTGCAAGTCTGCTACCAACACGTTGTCGTCGACATCAGCATCTGGTACCCAATACCGGAAAGTCGGTCGAGCGAGGCCAATTGGACTGTAGAAATCTCTTGGTACATCATATTGTATCCAAATTGGGGGTCTATTTCCAAACCCAGGATCTATAATATCTGTAGCAACGAGCGACAAGAAGCAACTTAGAAGTGCTACTATCAAGAGGGCCTTCATCGTGAAGGATAGCTGAAGCAAGAAATTCGTTTCAAGGAAGCGTGCTGGTACTTGAAAAATGACCTCCACGAGACGCAGTCAATTTGTAAAAGGGAGCCATTGTGCAGTGCAAAATGGCGATAATTATACTTTTAGGGTCCCATTCTAAACTACAATCTAACCTCATGTGTTTTCTCCGCCGAGTCTTGAGATTTTGCAATGTCATCCTGCAGTGCTGAAGTTAGGTACAGCTTGATATGTTGATGCTACAAGGTTGTCGCTGGGAGGCATTTAGATTGGTGGACTTTTACCAGCCCCTGAACTCCTGACCGTCTTCTGGTGCTCCTGTACCAGAGGGGTGCTAGAGTGGGGGGTACAGCAGTAATCAACTATGGATGAGATTTTACTAATACTTTGGCTATTATCGAATTCTCTCAAAAAAACCCTCTTAATGTGTCTAAATTTTGACTTAAAATACTTTTTGGCCCCTTTCATATTTCTAACTCCTCCTTACTTAAACCTGATCGTCTGTATGAGGGCCCTCGCTTAGGTTACCTTATGCTGCCCGCCGGTAGCAAATGTCCATCAGTTTTCTAGAACCCGAAGAAACACCCGACCAGAAACCCCTATAGCATTCGACTTTCGTTAAGTCGACATTGACATAGTAAATAACGTGCTAGGATTTCTGATGCTCTATCCGCAAGTGGCGTGGTCTCTTATCGCAGATCATTAATTCGGGTAATTCGCCAACCCTTACTCGCTATTCCTTCGACACTAAGAATCTCCACAAATGTCCTCGGAAGAAGAACTACGAAGTAATCCTAGAAATGGAACCTTATATCCGCTGTAAGTCTAAATTCTGTTGCGATATCGATTATAGCCCGAACAAGCCCACATCAACATACTCGTATTGAAGCATTCAAAAAAGGACAGAACTATGGCGAAACCCAATGAAGGATCACGTAGGCCAAATTTCCTTCTCATTGTTGCCGATGATCTTGGATGGTCAGATGTCGGTGCCTTTGGCGGTGAGATACAAACTCCAAACTTGGACAAGCTTGCAGAGACAGGAATACGGATGACGGATTTCCATACCGCGAGCATGTGCTCTCCAACGAGATCCATGCTGTTGAGCGGGACCGATAACCATATAGCAGGTTTGTGAATTCAAATCATTATAATAGAAAGAGCACAATTAATTAGTACCTTAGGTCTAGGTCAGATGGCGTAAGTAAATGATCTTCATGAACTCAGGTCACTTCTGATACGCCATGTAGCTATTGGGGAGATAGTAAATCACCTTGGAAGACACGCCCTGGCTACGAAGGTTACCTGAATGACCGTGTTGCAGCTCTTCCAGAGCTTTTGAAAGATGCGGGTTACTTCACCACCATGTCTGGAAAGTGGCACTTGGGCCTGACCATGGACCGCACACCTCATGCTAGAGGATTTGATCGTTCATTTGCACTTCTACCTGGTGGGGCAAACCACTATGCCTATGAACCAACTCATCCAGATGGCCGGCCGGTCTTTTCTCATTGGGCTTCGCTATACGCAGAAGACGACCATCTTGTTCCTTCAAAGACATTCCCGAAAGATTATTATTCTTCAGACTATTATGCAACTCGGTTGATTGAATTTCTTAAGGAGCAAAAGAATGATGTGGAAAACGCAGATAAGCCATTTTTTGCTTTCATGCCATTCACGGCTCCACATTGGCCGCTTCAAGCACCACCAGAGGTTGTCAAGAAGTATAATGGTGTTTATGATGATGGGCCCGACGCGTTGCGAGAAAAGAGGCTACAAAATCAGATCAGCCTTGGTTTACTCAAACCAGATGTCGAACCTCATCCTGTTGTTGCCGAAGCCAAGGAGTGGTCAGATATGCGACCAGATGAGAAGAAATGGTCAGCCAAGACAATGGAAGTTTTTGCTGGAATGGTAGATCGAATGGATTGGAACATAGGGCGTGTGATCGAGTATCTCGAAGAGAGTGGAGAAAAAGACAACACTTTCATCCTCTTCATGTCTGATAATGGAGCCGAGGGTGCCATTATTGAAGCAATTCCTATTTCTGGAGATGTAATCAAACAATCTATTGACAAGCACTATAACAACGACCTTGAGAACCTCGGGAATGGAGATTCATTCATATGGTATGGACCTCGATGGGCACAGGCTTCTACGGCTCCATCAGCAATGCACAAAGGTTATGTGAATGAAGGGGGTATTCGATGTCCAGCTATCATCCACTACCCCGCCCTTTTCGCTACCGAGAAAAACAAGACTACCAACGCTTTCACCACCGTTATGGATATACTCCCTACGATACTTGATTTAGCAGGAGTGCCACAGCCAGGTACCAAGTTCAGAGGGAGGGAGGTTGTACCTGTCAAAGGCAAATCATGGGTACCACATCTCTTAGGAAATAGTACGCATGTTCATGACGAGACGACAGTTACGGGGTGGGAACTTTTCTTTCACCAAGCTGTACGGAAGGGAAAATACAAGGCTGTGTTTACACCGAAACCAAAGGGTCCAGAAAAATGGCAGTTGTTTGACTTGGAAAAAGATATGGGAGAGATACACGATTTAGCTGCCGAAGAGCCCGCGATTCTCGATGAGCTAGTTGAGTATTGGATGGTTTATGTGGCCGAGTTTGGTGTCTATTTGTAAGTTTTCCCACGACCTTGTATCAATTCTGAGGATATTAACTAGTTCGTAAAGGCAAAAGGATCTCCCCCTAAACTACATCTTGCCAAAGCAGTAAGATAGTTCAAACGGCGTTTAAAAGATGTTGCGTAGGATACCGCCTAGAGTACCAAGTGTGTAAGTTAACTAATAGACCTTTAGCTGTTCCTTTAGCTGTTTCTTTGGGATACAACAGATCATATCTTCTATTAGTCTCACTTACTCCCAAGTAAGTGGTTGGTATGATAGTAGATGACAGCATAGAATTAGCATAATAGGACCCTTTCCCATTCCTTTTGAGTTTTTCGGGTCTAGTCTTTTGGTTGTAGACAAACTCATTGATGTGGATAAATCACTCCAATGAATATCCTAAGTTTTCATCACGGGAACCAAATCCCTTACCGAAGGTCGCTGAGACGCACCAATGACTATAGTACCCCCACCCCGATTACAATGTATCAAGGGCCAACCCCTCCAAATCCCAGAAACAAGCTCCCGGAAACTAGCCGTGATCGGCGCACCCGGCAACATCTTCCTAACCCTGCATGTAACTCTGAACTTCTGAATTTTAACCAGGGTTCTATAAGACGTGATTCCGGTGGGGAATGATATATTCATAGGCTTTGAAACTAGTCGAAGATCTCTAATGATTTTTAACTCTCTGTAATTAATCCGTCCAATAAGACCCTTCCCTTATCTTCTTCTACCTAGGCTAGAGGCAGTCAATATTTCCTACCATAAGGGCGCCAAGTGCGCCGAGTGCGGGTGGCTTAAGAGTAAAGCTTAGTTTGACTACTTTGCTATATCTCTAACTTATTTTCTCCTTCTTGGAAAGGATCTGAGGACAAGATCATGGCGAAAATAGCAAACATCTATTTTATCACGGCTATTGTAACAATTGGAGGATTGTTGCAAGGTTTCGATATTTCCTCCCTTTCTGCAATTCTGAGCACCAAACCTTTTAAGAAACATTTCCATTCGCCTACTTCAAGCCAACAAGGAGGAATCACGGCCACAATATCTGCAGGCTCGTTTGCTGGCTGCCTTTTTGCATTCACTCTCATCGATCGGATCGGCCGAAATTCTCTTTTGCAATTAGGATGTATTATTTTTACTATTGGAGCAATACTTTGTGCTGCAAGTGTTGATATTGCAATGCTTATTGTTGGGAGATTTGTTTGTGGATTCGCAGTTGGTGAGATAATCTTTACTTCTAAAAATATGCTTTGGAAACTAATCGATACAGGAATATTTACATCAACAGGCCCAACATACCTGGCAGAAGTTGCGCATCCCAGGATCAGAGGTCGGGTCATCTCTCTCCAACAATGGGCAATTACATGGGGTGTATGTTAACCACATCGAACAAAACCTTCAGTGTCTAACTTTCTTTTCCAGGCGTTGATTATGTATTTCATATCCTTCGGAGCTTCATTCACGAAGACGAACGCGACATTCCAAATATCCTGGGCTGTACAGATTTTCCCTGCACTTGTAATGTTTACAGGACTACAGTTCCTGCCCCGCTCGCCCCGTTGGCTTGCTTCCCAAGACCGTTGGGAAGACGCTTTAGAAGTTCTCGCAGATCTACATGGCGACGGCGATAAACTCTCCCCTATCGTACAAGCCGAGTATGCCGAGATTAGAGAAGCTCTCGAAGTGAACCAGGCTCTTGGAAAAATTCAATGGTCCGAACTCGTGGCTCCAAAAAACTTTCAGCGGATCTCCTCCGGGATATTCGTCCATATCTGGACTCAACTTTCCGGCAACAACGCACTCCTCTATTACATAACCTACATCTTCCAAATGGCAGGATTGACAGGAAACACAAAGCTTATTGCTGCTGCAATTCAATACGTGATAAACGTAACTATGACACTTCCCGCGATTCTCTTCCTTGACAAAATTGGTCGTCGACCAGCTCTTATATTCGGTTCCGTAATGATGATGGCATGGTTGTATGCCACCGCTGCACTCCTGAAAGTTTACGGCCACGGAGTCCCAGGAGGTTTAGATGGGAATCCAGTTGTGACATGGGTTGTTCATGGGCCAGCTTCTAGGGCTGTGATAGCCTGCACTTATCTCCTGGTCGCAACATACAGTATGACATGGGCACCCATATCTTGGGTTTACCCACCTGAGATTTTCCCCATGCGTCTAAGAGGGAAAGCTGTGTCTGTTGCTACCTCAGCGAATTGGATTATGGGGTTTGCTATTAATTATTTCACCCCACCAGCTTTTCAGAATTTGGCTTGGAAGACATTTTTGATTTTTGGAACGTTTAATGTTGCATCTGGGATTCATGCATTTTTCTTCTTTCCCGAGACTAAGGGGAAGAGTTTGGAAGGTTAGTAATTAACTTGTTTTATTGATGTGAATTTATGCTGATAAAGTGGATTAGACATTGACGATATGTTTGCTGAAGGAGTGAAAGCTTGGAAGACGAGTAGTCATCCGAAGGGAGATCGGCTTGGAGAGATAGTTCAGGGTATTGAACAGAGTGGAGCGAAGCAAATCGAACGGCAGGTATAACTACTGCAGCTAAGTTTGAGAGATGGTATTATAACTTGAGCATTTGGTTAGAAGGGAATCAGTTTGTCTCATACTAAAATCCTTGGTCTAGCTTGTCTAGATCCGACGAAATCTTAACCTACGTGACTTTTAGTGAATACGTGACTCAACTGGTACCCGTAGAAGAGATCTATGGGTATATATTATCCTATAAAAAGGAACCGAATAAATAGGCCTTAGCCGAACCTTAGGATATCGTAAATTTGTATGGCGGCGGTTTTAACGGTGTGGCTAAGGCTGATCAACCGAGTATTCACCTGATATCGAGAACGGCGGACCACCTTCCCTCCTGAGGAGAACGATAATATTACACAATAACAAGGCAATTGACTATGAGAACTTCCCACCACTTTATCACTCATTCAAACGTGTGAGCAAATGAGAACACCTAACCTAACGCAAAAATCCTACGAACACAGCGAAGCCTGGGGGTTATTTCCTGAGCCTCAAAGAAAACTACAAACAGTACCACTCGATCAGCTCCACCCTACGGGAGCTACTCACATCAGCCTTCGCCGCATAGAACATCTCTTACTGCCCTCTTGACAGCTCGATTGGAAACACACCCATCGATATTTGTCACTAAACGACTTCGTCTCCTAAAACAGGCTCACGAAGCTTCCGCAGCCGAGGAGAACGACGATGTATGAATACGTTCATTGGACATTTCTCGGGCCTTTCGTCCATTACGCACGAATGGCCACCTATGCCAAAAGACGCCTAAACCACTCTGCATATAATATGCCCGCTAGAGGTGAAAATGAGCGACGCACGACACATGCCCGACGAAGAACACGAAAAATTTCAGAAGGACAAGTATGACACGAACCCCTATATCCTGGGTCGGCCCAGTGAACACAATGTCGTCATTATATCCCTGCCGGAAGGTTCTTTAGGTACCAGCTCTGCAGCGATTGTCTCCACCCACATGGCTCGAACGTTTCCCTCCATCGAATTGCGCTTGCTAGTAGGAAATGGAGGAGGTGTGCCAAGTGAGAAGAATGACATTCGTCTAGGCGATGTTGATATCCCCACTCCGTCAAGAACATCAAGAGGCACGATAGAGTACGACCTGGGAAAGCAAACGCCAGCTGGGTTTGAGAGAGAGAATCTCTGCATCTGCCCGCTGACAGAACGGAGGAGTGCAATGACACCTATAAAATCCAATTAAAGGGCGAAATCGAACTGAATCAGAGAATTATAGTTGGAGATGTTACGGAAATTCCCTCAGCTAGCGGAATATCAACGGTCACCGCTGGAGAAGGATGCCCTAATCCAACCGGACCACGAGCATGATCGAAATGAGATCGCATAGCCTCATTACGACAAGAGGAAAGTTAACAAGAGATAAAGTCTTTGGAAGAATATGGAAAGCTAGAACTACTGCTGTTATTAGTTATAAAATAAAATAATAATTATGAATTTTTTGAAATTGAAAAGGCTATCAGCCATTTCATGAGCCGTCATAAACTTATCAAATCGATTTGCTCCTCCCTCTAGCTTCCGAAATCTCCACCACCAAGTCCAAGCCTGGTGATTCTACAGGGCATTGGTAGGCTGGAAAGCCACAACTGGCTCTCAAGTACGGACAAACCTACTAGAAGGAGTATAGAACAGCATTTACTATTAATACGCTAAATTCAAATACAACGGAAGAGTGTTTAGGTTTAATAGCTTGCATGATCCTTATGAGAGATCCCGCTTTAGAAGACCACTGGAGAGAGGTAGGCGACAAGGAATGCTTGTCTCTTAGCCAAGGAATATCACAAAGGGTGATAGGGACATTCTTATCACTAGTCAACAAAAGGATTCCGAGAATCTTAGAGAGGTTGTCGAGGTAGAAGAAATATAGGAAGAGGAGGCTGTCGATTTGCTAATAAAGCTTGGAAGGCGTTAGGAAGAAGAAGTAAAAAGCTCGAGAACCTGCGCTAGGAATTGGATTAGCTAGTCTCTATATACGTACGTAACCTTAGTCGGGGCGGCTTTTGGAGGTATTTCTAGCTTTGCTCGAGCAAGCTGCAGGATTAGCTAGTATAAAAACTAATAAGAATAGATTATACTAATAGGAATACATTAATCTATTCTAACTAAATCAAGGGTTAGATTTAATTAGACTAAGTAATTAACTAATCATAGCACTTAAGCGAGGTCTAGAAACGAGGGTTAACCAAGATCATATATTATAACCGAGTATCTAAGGGGTAATTAAATTTGTAAAACTTTACTTTTTAAGTACTTTTTTAGCTTTAATAATATTTAGGCTACGTGATAGGTTAGGTCGCGGGGTTTCGTCCTATCCCATGGGATCCCACTGTCCTATCGTCTTACTACGCTGTCTATGCACTAGAGTTATACCTTGCGAGCATTACTGTTGGACCTTGTGTATTCGAATGAATTGGATTCAATGAGACTTGATTGAGGATCTTATAAGAAAACCTTACTATAAATACTATAGAAATTACTCTAAATCCGATGGTAGCAAGAGCCTACATCCACCATTCGACCAGGTACTGGGCTGAAGTAGGTGTGGCAAGCCATACAGTTAAAATATATGGATAACCCATACGAATGAATGAACGGATCTGCTTCCGAAGTATCGGATGTACGTATTAACAATATGACTAACAATTACACTCACAGTTTCTTATCCCAAACACCCGTTACATATTAATGATACACCTCAAGTACTAATCCGTAACCTTGATATCCTTTAAAAGCACTTAGCATTATTAGCTGTAAAGCTGCTCTAATAGTATTTATAGTAAGGATTTCTCCTTATAAGATACTTAATCAAGTCTCATTTGTTTAATCCCATGGGTATTAGCTAAAGTTAAATAGTAAGACGATATATAAGAAAACAAAGAAATAATATAACGTGGTTTATCAGGACCTCGTTAATATCAGGACCTCGTCAATTTTTTTTACATACAAAATACGTCTGTTAAAATTTTAATAGTAAATTTATAACTATTATACAAATCTACTATTAAAATTTTAAACTTATAGCTTTATTATTACAAAAGTTATTAAAGATTTTAAAACTTACAGGGGTTATTTTAGCTTATTTCTTAATAACTTCTACTTCCCTCGGCTTTTCGATTGGATCAGCGGAAAGTTATATATTGATTATAGTCTTGGAAACTCGTGGGGCTCGGGCCGCGGAGCGGATATATTGTCCGCAGCGGGGATTTACATAGAGGAATCGTACTGATTATATCTTTTGAACTAGCGACACTTCCAACTCCTGCTGCTTGTAGAGTCGTCTGGCGAAGGCGGTGGGCGGGACTTAGTCAACTAGGAGGCCGTTTTCCTACTCTCCTCGAGGAGGCTATCTAATGATTTTTGAATTTCTTTTAGGCGCTTGTCTTCCCCTCAATCTATGATATTCAAGACGTACTCGTGGAACTCTAAGTATTGCTCAGGCTCTTGAAGTGCGAGGGGTTCTTAACAAGGTTTATTTGACATAAACTAGTAGAGGTACCATTCATATACCATGGCGCGACTGATGGGGCCTGCTAGGACATCTGCTATTCGCCCTCTACATCGCTCGTGACCTGGTAGAAGAAGGCGTCGGTGGTAGAGTGAATCCATTAGCATTCCGTATATCCATATCTGGCGCTGTTTTGGTGAGTCTCCTAGAGACAATGACGCTGTCTGAGTAACCAAGAAAAGTGACCAACCTGCAATATCTTTCTTAGTAGGATTCTGAGCCTAACTCAAGCTACTGGATAACAAAATTATGGATAGACATAGGGCAATATCTTTTCGTAGCTGGATCCAAATGGAGCGGGTCGATAGAGCCTTCGAGAAATGGTGCGTGTTGACGCTTTAGAGGGAGAGGTTTTGGCTATTATATAGTCTACACGAGCTTCTCCATTAGTCGTTGATTGGTGGTATAAGGGGATACCGTGGCTTCCTGCTCTGCTTCTTGAGTTACAATTAGAAGTCTCTTCGTTATGCTAGGCTGTCGTAAGGAAAGGTTAGGCTCGTCAAATTCTGCGAATGGGGGCTTTGAAAGTATTGGACGAGGTGACCTCGATTCTGTCCAAGAAATACCAGGCATTTCAAGACAACTGCGAAGGGTATCCACCTGTTTTGGAAGGGTGTGAGGGGTCTGGCGTGGGAGCGGTGTTGGTGGTTTTGTACGACGCGGTTTAGAGTCAGGTACGGTTTTGATTCTTTGTTTTTTGAGGCCTCGGCATCACCTCTAACTTGAGCATCTATTGTCTCGATCCCAAGGCGGCCTCCACTACATCGCGCGCATCTCCTGCTTACAGTGTCCTTGTTCGCTTTGGCGGAATGTGCTATGCGTGATAGAAAATAGGATAATTACGTACTAATGGATACAGCCAATTGGACGAAAGTAACAGCCCGCGCCCCGAAGGACGAAGCGGTTTCTCTTACTCGTGACTCTCGACTCGCTCTCTAAGTGCACGCACTCCACTCGCATCTCCTGGTTATAGTGTTCTTGTTCACTTTGGCGCTAGAAAAACAGACAATTACATAAGTATATGAATACAACTGATTGGACTAAATACCAACTAGTGCCCCGAAGGACAAGGTGGTTTCTCTTACTCGTGACTATAGACTCGCTCTCTCACTGATGGCATATTTCGCTACCGAAGCCAATCGGAGAACGCAACGATCGGCCAGGGGAAAGCGAGAGTCCGATCCCAAACCCCGCATTCCCCGTTCGGCATCAAATTCAGGGGTGCAGCCCCGGTTTTTGATTGGTTGTATACTGGTTTCCTGTGCCGCCGTCGCGAATCTACGCAGATCTCGTTTGTGGAGAAAACCCCTGTTTTAGCGATTGTCTGAGGGCGGCCCAATGTAGCACATCAGCAGAATCAACAGCCACCACTCATACAAGATTTAGGGAGTGGTCTCGAGTTTACTTAGCTTTCCAGAACTGCGACCAAAATCATCGGGTCGGATAATGGCTACAACACTATGGTCAACAGCTCCTTTAAGGGATCGGAACCCGTCATGACTTGGTAGGTACTAGCGTTGATCATGTGACGTCATCGTCGAACCGGTCGGCCGGTCACGTGAAGTCCGTAGTCTAGGCTCTTAGCGCTAAGACGAGAGGGTATATTATGTAGGAAGGAAGCCAAGTAGGAGTTCTTTCCTTCCTTCTGTAGTTTATCCTCCTTGCATTTAGGAAACGCAACCGATTGACCATATCACTGCCGACTCGTGATAGCTGCACTTTTCTTATGTATTCCTCGAAAAAATATTAAATAGAAGGAACAAAGTCTCGGTAAGATTATTTACGACGTGCAACCAAAAACACCTCGATTGGTATGAGGGGCTCTCTTGCATTTGTTAAAATCTGCTTGTTCAAAGGCAGTAGCGGTGAAGAGACAGAGCCCCTCCAATCTACATTGACCCCTCACTGCTAACGAAACTAGCTATCTCCGTTTCCATTCATCTCTCTTTGTTTTACTTCTCAACACTATCTTCCTGCCATCTCCACTTCCTCTTTACAACTCAGATTCTTCGAATCTCTCAAACACTCCCACCAACAACAGTCGAGATGGCTTACTGTTACCCCTGCGAGCGTGCGTTCCGAACCTACAATGGCTACCAGAACCATCTCAACACCAGTGCAATGCACGTCAGCAATGACTGGGAATGTGGTATTTGCAACCGAAGCTTCTCTACTCAGCAGTCCCGCCATCAGCACTACTCTAGTGCTTCTAATCATCCTTACTGCCCCTCCTGTCAACGAATGTTCCAGAGCGAGCACAACTTGATGCAGGTACGATTCTCGATCGCTGTGCAATGCGATCAGTCCACCCTAACAAATTCCAGCACATGCATTCCAGAACCCACGTCGGGAGTAGCATGCGATGCCCATTCTGCGATCAATCATACACAACCGCTTCCGCTGTGGTCATTCACCTAGAATCTGGCACTTGTTCCTCTGGCACAAACCGGCAATCGGTCAACGCAGCTATTCGAAGGCTCGACCGTAACCACGTCATCACCAATCGAATAATCACCATGCCCGGGTATGACGATGTCAAAACCATGGCCACGGAACGATCTTGGAATGGATATGCATTCGAGTGCTACTTGTGCGACAGGGAGTTTGGGAGACTGGTTTTTCTGAACCAGCACTTGGTGAGCCCTGTTCACGAACAAAAGATTTACTGTTGTCCAAAGGGAAGTTGTAAAAGGGAGTTTAAGTTGTTAAGTTCGCTGGTGGCACATTTTGAGAGTGAGAGTTGTGGGCTATTTCGGTTTGGGCAGGTGCAGCAACAAGCAAAGAATGGGATTTACAATATGGTAGGAAGGATGCTTGAGTGAGTCAGTGCTGAGAGGGGAATTAAGAGTAGTCTGTAGGAAAGAGCTGAGGGCTAGTCTATTTGGTTTGGGGTCCTACGCGTCGTAATATCCACATGTCGCAATTGACCACATAAGAAGTAACGAAAGACGGATAGACGATATCTAGAACATAATATTTCATGACTCCCAACTTCTGCCCTTTCATTCTTCCTTCCGCCTAGCTTGTGCGTCCGCATGATTCAAAGCTTTCAAAACCTCACTCTTCCCTATTCACCCGAAACCTCCTAAGAGAACAAACCATTTCGGGCCCTTCTAATGTTAGCGGTATTTTAGCGTTGGTAGCCTGTTTAAGAGGGGAGAGGCGTGTTGCATACCTGAGCACTGCAATGATAGGTATAATGTCACGTAATAAAGCGTGCACTCAAGCGAGCTCTTAGATAGTAAGCGTGAAAACTAAATAAGACTATTTAATTATATAAGAATACGGCAGAGAGCACGGCTATATATACTCGCCTATAAGCGACAGCTTACAAATGAAAATCATATGCGCATGCCCTTCTCCGCGACACATAAGTCGACGCTCTATCTTACCTAAGTTATACTATTACTTTCCTAGCTATTTAGATCTAACTTAGATGCTAGGTAAAAACCCTGCCTTATGTTGGACTTCCTGACCGTGCACTTAGTGCTTATTTAGCGAGCATAATTCCCCTTGTTTCGCATATAAAACACTCGTTAGAGTAGCAGTTTTATACTTACCTCAAGTATTAACTTGTAACCTTGGCATGTTTATTTGTTTGATCCATTTTCGTCCTATATAAGTCGAAGACTGTAGTAGGACGGCTCGGGTTAGGTCCGAGCGAAGGTACATTTGGTATTATCTCCATATTATAAGTTTGGAGTACTTATGCTATGATTAATTGCAGAGCATTTTCCATAGCATTTATAGTGAGGATTTCTCCTTATGAGATCTTTAACCAAAGCTTATTCATTAAATCCATTCATTCGAATACGCTTTTGTCGAAGACCCAAAATAATGGTGAGGTGGGGTTCTTCCAATCATCTCGGCAAAATCCTCGCAATCCTCGCAACCCTCGCAACCCTTAAATCACATCCCATTTATTAACTTACACGTCGTATCGTCGTGTCGAAAATAATAACGACGACAGTAGATCAGCGAAGAAAGGGAGTTGCTTTTTTAATAAGTACGCTTGTACATTCATTTAGCCTTGAAATAATAGCTGACTTATACCTTAGGTCTTCAAGGCTTCTATTCCTGTCAAGACTAGTATAGAGCATGCACCTCCCGGAACTGTTAAGTCATTCTCAAACCTAGAGATAGAATCGTGGTTCTAGATGGAGACAATTATCGTGCGGATACATCTAAGGTAAGAGTGATAGAGACTTGGGGCAAGCTATGTTTTGCTTATAATGATATATGGGTGGTATTTATCACACCTCGAAATCAAAGAAGTAGAATGTACATTTATATTAATGACTTAAGTATTTGATATAACGTGTACTGCCTTACAATTCAAGCCTGCGATTGTCTATTATAGGGGGTCACTATGACTTAGTGCCTAAGGCACCAGCGTTTATCTCTAAGACCGTCTCAGGAAATCTCTGTTCACGTGAAGGCAAGGCCAGGCCCTCGGCCCTAAGCGAGAGGGTATATATTGTACGAAGGAGACTGAGCTAGGGCTCTTTCTTTCCTCCTATACTTTATTCTCCTTGTATCTAGGAAAAGCATTCGATTTACAATACCACTGCCGACCCGTTACACCTATATAGTCACGCTTATGATTACATAAGCAATTCTCGACGAACCTAGGCGGCGTAATATATAAGTATAAAGATGTTCTCTTGTCGGGGAGAGAGCTAGCAAATCATTATAAGTTGCTTCTAGCCCTTTCTCCTACCGTACCAAGCCCATAGGTGAATGTCTTTCCAATATCAAGTCTAACTCTACCCCTGAAATTATGCACACTCCTTCCCGGGGAAGAGTGTGCATCTTCCACTTATAGCCGCTCAAGCGCGTCCGAAGAACGCTACTTGAGTTTTCTATAGATAAGCTCTAGGCTGGAGTAAGTCAGTAAATAAATAAGTTATCAAAGAATCGTGCTATACCCGTGGGTTTACCTGCGTTTCATGGAATGAACATATATAACACTGTATTTTTCTAGAATTCGTTGAACGGGGTTGATTGAGGTTTTAGCGGCTGCCTCGGAATGATAGCTGCTGACGTAGTTGATATGGTTGTTATAGTGGCTATAGGTGTGGTTGAGGTTGTGATTATAAATTTTCTATTTGATCTCGGTGAGCCCAAAGACCGTTATAAGCTACTTGTAGCTAACTCTGGTCGCGGCTGCTTAGGTGGGTGCGCCTCGACGACTGTATCTTTACACTTTGTCGAAGCTCTTAGTAGATGCTGTCCACTATTTTAAAGGGTTAAAGCAGTTATACAAGGCTTTTTTTTAGCTCCTATTAGCACATACCACCTTCTAGGGCTATTGAGACCTACCCGGCGCGTTGATTATTGTATCCAAGTGTGACACTGCTAGGCCTGCTTAAGATTCTAACCATAGTAATACATTTGTCTTAGCTAGGAGTAGCTCACGCTACGCATTGCTTTTACTATGGTTAGGACCAGAAAGGAGCGTCTGTAAAATATGCCAATTGCTTTCCTTGGCCTACGCAACTACTTTTTTGTCCCGCTCCAGTTTGCACATCTAGCAGCACTTCTATACCGCTATTCGAATTCAGTGAGGATTATTCGGATTTAAAGCACACGGGTTTTAAGACTGTTAAATCATGCTAGTAAATCGGGTCATGTATCTATAACGAACCCCTTTTATGCTGGCCCTAAAGATAGTCAAGCTCCTCTTTCCTTGGCTTGCAGCTGCGTAACCTAAATTGACCCGATTCACTACCTCCGTAGCTTGGTACTACCGCATACCCTGTAGCTGGGGAAGAATTTCAGAAAAAGTTCTTCCGCTCTACTTCGAATTAGGCAGATTACACTACAGAAAAAATGGGGATAAGGGTTTTTAGAAAGGAAAAGTTTTTTTCAATTGAGTTAATAAGGCGCATTTCCGATGATCTTAAGGGATAATAGATAGTAGATTCAGTTAGAGTGATTGCATTAGGAATTAGCGAAAGTAGGGGAGCATAGACAAGGTGTTTTTAAGAGAATAGTAGCCAATCTTTGATACCCCCCAAGCCTCTCAAATTTGTAACGTATATTCAAAGCTTACCACCAGTAGGAGTGGTATTCTTTTGATATATCGTCGAAGTATTGCCCCTGTTTTCTCCTTCCCTATCACCCTTGAAGACTTCGTGGGGGTATTGCTTGAATGTGCACGCTAAGAGCATATGCTAGCGAAGACTAGGACCACATTCTTCTAAGAGTTTTCTTCGACAAATTTAATAAGTGGTGATTGGCTTGAGATCTTCCAAAGGTGGCCCGCCGTCGAACTAGGGATCTGCGAGTGATGGGCCTTTTGGGTGTGAAAGGAGGTTGCATTTTAAGTCGACGCGTTGGAAGATTTGCTCGTCGATATTATATAAATACTCCCATTCTGACGAGTCAGTAGAGCCAATAGCACTCTCGTCAATCTCATCCTCGTCTGTTGGACTTTGTATATTCAAATGAATTAGATTCAATGAAACTTGATTAAGGATCCCATAAGGAGAAAACCTTACCATAAAAACTACGGAAATTAATCTTCATTCGATGGTGGCAAGAGCCTACATCCGCTATTTAACTAGGTACCGGGCCGAAGCAAGTGCGGTGAGCCATATAGTTAAAATATATAGGTAATTTGCATGAATGATAGAACGGATCTGCTTCCGAAGTATCGGATAAAGCATCAAACAGCATGGTCAACATCATCTGTATCAAAGATAAGATCAACAAAGGGCTGTTTTTCCTAGATGATTGCACCCTCCTTGGAGGAAGCCGGTCGAGAGTTTGTAGTAAGAAGCGAGATAGATCGATACGAAGAGCTAGCATGTAGAGGTGAGAATCCTCGGACAACGCTGGCTGTACTTCCCTTGGAGGCGTCAGATGGAGCAGGTTAACTAGAGTCGTTTGATGCGTCGTCTGAGGCTAAGGACTTGCCCTCTACAGTTGTTGTAGTAATTTAGGGCGTAGAAATTGCTCTCTGCCTAGGTTCTAGAGTCTTCTGAGGCTGTGACACAAAGTTAAAGGGAAATTGCTCTAGATCTTTCTTCTCCTTGATTGTAGTGACTGGCAGAGAGACTGGGCACTTCAGGTAGGACCGACCTTCCAAGCTTCGTGTAGAGTCAGGATTGAAATAAAATATTGGTCTGCTCTATAATCACTAACTTAAGTTCTCCAATCTTCATCCCTCCTTAAAGATTCCTGCATAGCGAGAGAAGCATCTACTAGCCCCTGCAAGTTACTATTCAGTATTCTCAGTGCCGAAAAAGGAGTCACTGGAGGTATTCTTCGTATGATCCCACGACAAAGGCTCTAGTATTAATTCAGAAATTGTCAACAGAGAAAAGGTGAAAAAAGAACTTCAAAGAAAAACTATGCCTGTGCCCTAGCGCTATGGGACCAGTAAGATCTTTTTCCTGACCTCTAGCAAAGTTTATTCTAATGCTTATTTTTTTACTAAATATATTAAATGAGGCATCTCGTGCACATTCTATTCTTCTATCCAGCATTCCATATTACTATTCCTACCTCCATTCCTCAAGGTAGTCCCCCCTACTTAAAATGCTCCTCCCCTCCTGTATCTTAGATCTTTAGACATTAATACCACTATTCAGAATATCCTATAGTTCAACCGTAAACCTATCCAATAATTACAATAACCATAGCTACATGCGTCTGAAGTACGCTGGTGGGTAAATCATTTTGCCCGCCAAGTTTATTCTCTCGAAAGTTATGAAATTTCTGTCGAATTCAGTCGTGCGAGGGAATGTATAGCGAGGGGGTAGGCTGTGGATCGGAAGGAGAGTATATTTGCGGGCTGTGTGATATTAGTACTTGTCTTTGCCAGCAAGTAGAGTTATATGTTAGATATACTTACATAGAGCCTGAAACTGCTTGAAGCTTTTATAGCTAACAATGGCCCCCAAAATTGTGGCAATAATGCTTGGGATACTGAAGATGGGTGTGATAAGAGAGAATTTATCACTTGTTGAAAGAGCTATTGTAGTTTAGTAATTTGAGGATAAATACTTCTTCAAGGGAAAATGACTTACACATGATAGTCCCAGAAAATTGTCAGTTATTTCTTGAAGTAACATTATCAATAATATAAGTTCATAGGACAGTCTGGTATTTATACACCTTTAGTCCTCGGATCGTCTGCGTAATAATTCGCGTGCTCCAACATACAGGTCGAACAGAAAAGTACTATGTATGCTAGCAACCAATGGTCTATTGTCTACTACACTCTCTGTTAAAGACAGGGGTACGTCAGAAAGTACAATCTCGATTGCATCTGCAGCCTTGTGCTGAACATCCCGGCGATTCATTCCGTGTGGTGTTTTTCAAATATGATTCGCTTAAGAAATAGGACTTTTTTTCGCAGGCGAGATGTCTTGCCAAGAGGTGACACAGCACAGGCCATAGGCTAACTGAAGATACAAGATAGTACTTTTTTGGCGGCCGGCTCAGCCTCGTGGCTTGCATAATGCTTCACTTAATTCCTGCCAACCGCCCTGTGCCAGCATAGTGGCATGAAAAGGCCTCAAGTTCCACTTACAAGACTCATTCATCTCATCTCTTGCTTATTTCAGACAAATACATTGTCAAAATATGAATAGTTTCAGTGACGATATGCGCTTTGAGATAGAAGAGGTTCCTCTACACTCTTATCCTCAAACATCTTTAGAGCCTTCCTCGCTCTACACGACTCGTATTAATTCCCAGCGTCCAGTCACTCTACCACAAGGTATTCCTGCATTCGATGAGAGACTCAATGACCCGACGAATTTTGCATGGGCAGAGCCACATGCCATATTCCCTCCAGAGACATCGCTACGGTGTCCTACCATTTACGTCAACGGTAGTATCATACCGCCAGCCCACACGTCTGCCCACAATTTCTCGTCGTTCCAACAAAACAATGTTTCCTCTCGAAGCCAAAATATACCGCTAGTCCTCGATCAGTCCTTCAATCAACAGCGACCAGCCCAATTTTTAACTCGAAAGCGCGCTCCAAAGGCTCCAACTATATCTGCGAAGAACTAGAAACCTCATGAGAATCGGATAAGGCAAATTTGCGTCAATGAGGGCAGATCTATTGAGGAATTGCGTGAGATCATGAATAAAGAGCTCGGAATCACTGCTACATAAGTCCTCTACCTTTCGTAGTGAAATAGATGAGTAAAAGAAAGGGAAGAAATACTCCTGCTATCCATTTATTTTGCTTAGGAGCAGATAGAGACAGCACAGGTTTTGAATATACTACTAGTACCCGGAACTGTATACTGACTTTGTTTTGATGTAGTTTGCGTCAATATAAAGTCCAGATCCAGCAAATGAAGCTCGAAAAAAACGTGAAAGCCAAAGAGCGGAAAGCAGTTTTAAAGCACATTCAGCACCGGGCATATGCAGTAGGGAAGACGAGTAGCCATGTTCGAATTAGAGGACATAAAATAAATCAGGAAAAGTTGATCCGCTGGGCGAAGGAGAATCTCATAGATCAGCCATCCATATCTGCAACCCCCCCTTCACGTGAGTCTTTTTGTAACGCTTTTCGTATCACACTAATCGCTATAGCATTACTAAGCGGCATTAGCATATACACCAACTCTGCTTGTGAGACGCTGAAACAGACATCACCAGGTATTTTGAAGCATCAACGACTGGTTGACGGATTCACCACCGCGACCGATATAACAAGTACTCTTACACAGAGACTTCTCAAATATGCTCAAAGCCCAAATCATATGATAGAATCTCAAGAAGCACGGGCAGTATTCAACGATCTTCAGCTTATCCTCATGAATGACTATACTGATGGAAAAATATCGAATGAAGACCACTGGAATCCCAGCGTGAAGGAAGATATTATTCAAGTCCGGGAATTTGATGAACGTAACTCAAGCGCTACTTGTGAGTGGCGAGTTGAAAGGCAAGCAACTACAAAAAGGAATTGATCATATACTAATAATAAGCCAGAGACATACAAACTTGTACCTGTCAATAAAATTCGGGATCGAGATACCGATTTGTCAAAACTGACCAATAGGCATGCGGCCTGGATAACCCCTTTTGGAAGAGTGCAAGCGTCATTTTGGGCTGTATCAAATGGCTCAAATCTCAAAACTCGGAGAGATGCCACTAGGACAGCTAAAAGAACTATCACTGCTAGGCTAGCAATTGCCCCAAGCAGCATTGGGATATCTCCCTTCCGCGTGATATTCGACTTCACTCCACACGTTGATCCATCTGCAACGATAACATACCAAGCAGTCATCCCAAATGATTCAGAAGTGTTTAAAAATTGCTGGATCTGGAGAAGTCAAAGAACTTATTGAGCTTCTCGTAAAGGGCACTGCATCGTTGACTGATCGCGACCAGGAAGGCCGCTCACTTCTCAATGTGAGTTGCTATAGGCCTTCTTCGAAAGTGCAATGCTAACCGCGGAAATAGTATGCGATTACTAATTCGAATGTTGATATGTGCAATTTTCTAGTGGATAAGAAGGCAGATGTGAACGCGATCGAAATCAGCCAGTCGGGATATATTGGGTAATATTGACTCTAAATATTTCCTTTAGATATTAATAGAATTCTTATTTCCCTTTTGCAATGCAGTTCTTGCATTTAATCCAGCGGTAAAAGAACATTCTGACACAGTCTAGGCCTGTACATTCCATTGAAATGAGGGCAGACGTTAATATAGAAGAAATCGAGCGTTATAAAAGAGCTCAATGCTTTCGGATAACGTTAGAAGGTAGTGCAGATTGTTCGCTCGAACTTGAAGAAGGAAATGGTACATGGTGTAGCACTTTTGTGGATGTCGTCGATTCCCGTTCACTCGTGAATACACCTATCTAGTCAACTTTAGCGTATGCTAATCTTTGCCAGGCAAATTTAAAGTACATGCTCGACTTTGGAGAGCCGTTCATTAGCCTGAATGGCATTTACAAAAGTTACTGGGGAGAATGCACTGCTCTTACAATGCTCGCACATATGTGTGGATATGAATTCTCTGGGTCGACGATTGATGTGGTTGAGAAGGCAATTCTTCTTCTAAATCGGAAAGCTGATATCTCTTGTCGCGATGAGAATGGGGATACTGTCCTTCACACACTCCTCAAATGCCCACGAAATCATGAGATAATATCAAAACCAGACGCACGCAGATGTTTCCTGCTAGAAATTTGGTACCTCTCCTTCAAGGCGCCAAAGGATCTTCTCATGGTATTCATAACTGCCGGTGCTGATGTATACGCAACCAACAATAATGGCATAACGCCTTCTATGGTGGCTCTGAAATACAGGTGGGAGGATGAGTGGATCGAAGCTCTTGAGCTATGCGGCTATGAACCTGAGGAGGTCTTAACATCTTGTATTCACAGACCCACGCGTGAACATCAGACGTCCAAACTGTCGTTCCAAGAATACTGCCAGCAGCGGCATCAGCAGCAACATCCTTGCCCATTCGAACAAGTCCATAATGAAGATATTGACAACGACTCACTGTATGATGATGAGAGTGAATATTACGAAGTCCAGAGGGAAGATAGCGACGACTCACAGTATGGTGACGAGAATGCATACGAAGAAGACAACCATGAAGAAATCACAGATAACACGGAGTGTGTTGATAGTAGTGGTGGAAATTTAGAGATATTTGGCGAAGTAGAATGCGCTGATAATGGCATGGACATTGGTCTCGACAACGAAGGTAAAAATCATATATATAACGCAGAGAAAATAGTCGATCATCAAGACTTGGGATTTGATGATATTATAAACAATGATGTCGAGGGAATGGATGTCGAGGGAATGGATGTCAACTTGGACGACTGGCTCGACAACGGCATAGATTTCATGCGGAGTTTCACTGATTTTGACATGTTTTTAGACACACCCTTTGAGTAGGAGGATCAAAATCTAGCTTGGTGGAAATTAGAGTGCTAGTTCTTATCTCCTTCAAACTCAAATGTTATTTCTACAAAACTACGTAACATGCATCATTCTCGCTTCGCTAGAGAGTTCAAACACACCATTACTCGTTACGTCCACACCCTCCAAGATGAAACAGGATAATCACTTACTAAAATACTGCGAATAGCTAGTATCAATAAAACCAGCACCTAAAGGCATCTATAGGCATCTATAATAGTGTTTGCTACGTGTTATATCAACATCTAGCAACCCATTCTAACCGTGAATACCCAAGAGTGCCGTATTTTAACGACTGCTCTCGAAATACATTCTTCAATCCAGCTTCCAAGCAAAGAAAGGTTATACATTCGAATCCGATGATGTTGATTGGTGTTAATTTGGTAAATTGTGAGCTGAATTGCTAGTCACATGCTTATTGATAAGAGGTTCCAAAACCAGCTCTGGCAGAAACCCTGAGAGGGAACAGAAACGGATTCCCGGGCCAAATTCGGTAGAGAAACTATAGCCGGGGAGCAGGCTGACTCAGGTCGTGATCAGGATGCTCAGGCTCTGCTTTAGGTGACCAGCCTCGCGGCTCATAACCTCTAACGGGTTAGCTCTTAAACTGTTTCCTGTAGTTTAGAGAGCAGGGGGAAAGATCGTGGCAGGGAATAAACCGGGAGCAGAACCTTGTTTCCTCCTAAAAATTACCACGCGGGGATAAGGTAAGGCTACAGGCACGGGACCGTGGCAGCGGGCCGCTGGGGTTAGGGAAGCACTGTATACTTCCTTGCTCTACCGAAGTAAAGAGGTTAGAGAGGACCAGGAAGAGTATATCATAAAAAATAAAGGTGAAGAACGACTTTAATTCTAGAAGTTAGCGTTGAACATTAACAAGGGCTCTATTAAAATCTCGTTCATTGTTAAGGGTTTATACAAGTTTCGCTCGGTTCTATAAGAAGGAATCTGGAACCAGTTAAGAACCGATATGTTCGACCCCACAAACCCTAGAAATCGCAACTACAACCGCAATCCAGGGCCAAATAGGACGAGAGTCGCATGAATCGAATGCGCATATTCACCTCTACCTACCTAGCGATTTTTAAACGTTTTAAAGTTGGCGACGGGTTGTTCAGGAGAGACATTGCAAATGCGTGCAGGGCTTGATTGGCCTATTTGGTCCGAGGGAATGCATTTGCACATTTGGCCTATGGTTTCGAGTCTTTCCTCGGTCTGTACAGTACATCCTTGATCTCTGCAGGGTGTCCACCACTCGATTTGCCCCAACGAACAAAGTAGGGCTGCGGCGTGTCCCACTCCCAAGAATGGGCGGTCAGGTAAAAGCGTTGGGCCGGAACCTTTCTCCTGGTCCGCGGGCCTACGTTGCAAAATGCCAAGGGTGGCTTCACTAGGCGGCAAGCAACCCTAATCAACCGCTACTTCGGTCCTGCGAGTAGCAAGTAAAGTTAAGCGCAAAAGTTGTTTTCTCCACGTTGTAATTCCCCTATGTGCTGCCTGAAGATAGCACCTAAATCTATCTAATCTGGCCCGGGTAGTGCAACCGAGGTCTAAAAGTGTCTTCGGAAACACTTTCTCGCCCGCATTCGACTGTATTTACCCGTGCTGCCTGGACTGAAGTGGGTTTATTAACGAGGTTTTCAGCTTATTATAATGTGAGAGCCGCCCCTCTTTACAGCCCTCGTTGCTTCCTTCAATTACCTAATCTCTTTAACGCAACCAGAGTCACAATGAATTCATTGCCTTCTGAGGTTAAAGACCTTATCGTTCGTTCAATCGGCGAGAAGTCGGATCTTGCAAATCTTCGTCTAGTCTCGAAGTCATTGTCAACAATTGCAACCGACCATCTATTCTCCAATTATCATATTCTTCTACCCAGTCTCGACGATTCCCAGCCTTCGCCCGCATATGAGAGCGCAGAATTTCTTCCAGAAGACATTTCCATTCTCCCACTTACAAACCTTCAATCAATTATCGCACACCCAATTCTCTCCAAAACAGTCCGTCACATCAAATACACTACATCCAACAACCCAAACGACTCTCTCGAAGATCGTGGCAACGGAGGACCGGAAAGTCAATTGAGGGCAAACGCACAGTTAGCAATAAACCTGCTTTCACACCTCACAAGCCTTACTTCTGTCTTCGTCGAGTTCGCATGTATATGTGCAGTTAAGAGTAGGCGAAATTACTGGCTAGACGACGCCGAAGAAACCGACGCTTTCCGGACGAAAGTTCTGACAACGATCTTTAATGCCCTCTCACCTCCAAGTCCCCCAACACCAAATTTTACATCACTCTCTATCAAGAACCTACAAAATGTCAATAGCGATACGCTAGTCAACAGTCTAGAGTTTAAAGGAACATTAGCCCGACTCACGCAGCTCCGTCTTAGAATTGTCATCCAGCGAGACATGGCATCTCCAGAATCATCATGGAACTTCCCCGAATTGTATACTTTCTTCACTGAATTTCCCTCAACTTGGCTCTCCCCTTGTAGTTCAAATCTCACCTCTTTGACTCTTCATTGCGACGAGTATTGGGGGTATCATCCATTATGCGATTTTCGGGGTCTGAAATTTCCTAGATTGAAATATCTGGAACTAGGAAATTATACGTTCACCCACGATTGGCAACTCGATTGGATTTGTGACTTGCCCGTCTTGGAAAAGTTGGTGCTGGATGACAGTCCTATTGTCAAGTGGTTTAGAACCTATGAAAAATTGGATGAGGAGAGGTATTTCATCCTTCCAATCAAACATGAAGCACGGGGAAGATGGAGGTATAATGGGGTATGGAGTGAATATTTGACTCGAATTGGAACAAAAATGTCTTCTCTTAAAGATATACAGATCGGAACGGGAGAATGGAGAGATGGGGGAAATTTCGATGGGAAGGGGGTTTTCAAAGAGGGGTTAGGAAAGAATTTTTATTATGCGATGAATAAAGGGATTGGTCCTACTCCTTGGCAGCCGGCGGATGGGGATGATGCTTATGAGAGTAGTGAGGAGGAGGATATTGATAGTGATGATGAGGAACATGAAGCTGAAAGGATTGCTTTGAAAGAGAGGAGGTTGAAGCGTGAAACGTTTCCGGGGATTGATGAACAGGTTGAGGATGATAAGTGGGCTTACTGGGAATTGAAGAGTATGTTGGCTAGAAGAGCTTAGCAGTACTCTGAACTACTCACTGTTCAATGAAATTGGTCAATATATTGGTCTAATTCGTTAATTTTGTTATATTAGCGAATTTTATTGGTGAATACAGCGACTCTTTTCTAGGAAGGACCGTTTTTTTGATGCTTGCATGGCTCTGCGATACAGGAGTTCACGACTGCATCATGAAAAACAAATTCGACTTCAGTAGATATGGTGACCGTTCCCCCAAATGTGCTTGTGGGATACAGCGTTGGTATAAGAACCGAATCGGGGGCGATACCGTCGGGATATGCGTGTCGGAATACTTGGGTATTTTTCTCGATTTGCTTGAGATCTCTATTATTCTTGGAAAGAATCTGTTGATCTTACTACCTGTTTGTATAGCTGTACAGGGATTACTTGCCTCACGAGTGTATTATTCCTTTTTCATATATGATTCAAGATTGTTTTACT
>QYAM01000131.1:0-53785 GCA_003988965.1 Neobulgaria alba | reverse complement strand
CATAGTATTTATAGTGAGGAATACTCCTTATGAGTTCCTCAATCAAGTCTCATTCATTCAATTCATTCATTAAGAAAACCTCGACGAAAAGTCGAACAGATGTCTATGTCTTCCTTGTGTATTGTCCTTTAGGTTCTGAAGTATTGTGCTGTCGAAAAAAATTACAGTGAGATTAGTGATGGGGGGCTAACATGTTAGAGAATAGAAAATCTAGTAACCTTTGTCCTTACTACGAAGTCCAGTATGTAACAAGGCCACAAAAGCCTCAGGCAAAATCATATTCTAAGCGAGGCCTTCTTACCCGCAAAAATAGAGTTACAAGCAACCCTACCCAATCAACAACGAACAATGTCATAAAATGGAAGCCCAAGAAAAATCCAAAAAGTTAAGTCAGATGCTCAGCACATCTCAGCTTTGACCAAGCTGGGGTTCGATCCCAGGACCTTTTCGGTGTTAACGAAACGTGATAACCAACTACACCACCCGGCCAATTAGATATCTTCAAAGGACTTATTTAGAAATATGAAAGCATCAAGTTTATGTTGGTTTCGAGCTCTTCTGGGGAGAAACAAGTGGCCGATTTTAGCACATGAAATTTAAGACCTTTAAAGTCGTGAATGTCCCTTATAAAGGTGTAAGTATTTAAGATATTTAAAGAAGTAAAAGTGCGAGATTGATATATCTTATTTAAGAGATTTTAGTAGATAAATATCCCTTGCAAAGTTACTAGGCCTTAATGCCCTAAAATTTAGATACTAAAATCGGCTATTTAATTCTCTCCCGAAGGGTTCGAGAATAATAAATGTTCGATAAGGGATAGATATTTAACTACTATTAAGACTGTCAAATATATAATATATTTCTATTATACGAGTGGAAAGGCCAATAGGGGTTATTATTTATTAATTATTAACTTAAGTCATAGGCCATGTGAAATCTAATTCTTCAGAAAAAGTCACTCCTCTGCTCTGTTAACTAATATATTACTTCCCGCCCATTAATGTTGGGGAATCCAAAGTATATTGTCTCTATGAAATGTTACCATAGGATTCTACTTACACTCGTTTTCAGTCTCGTTGGTTGCACCTGGGGTAATTGGCTGGCCGGCTGATATCCCTCGTCCACCGGCTAAGCTGGAATCTTTAAGTTGCAGTGACGTTACTGAGTGTGAAGATGCTCTCTCGGAGACATCAAAGTTCAAGTTAGCCGGTAGCATATCGATGACGGAGCAGACTCTTTCAAAGTGCTTCGGGAGCCACAAGTCGTAGATGTTGCGGACAATGGTATATGCTTTCCACCTCTGATCCCCCGAGATACTGAATCGCGCAATTGGATGCCGGTAAAACTTGGCATCTTTTCCGTCAATGACAACGTAATGGCCCCAAATCCTTACTTCAACATCGTTATGAGATATTGAAAAGCCATTTATTTCTCGATGTAGCTCCTTCTCTCGGCCGACTAAGCTGAAAAGCGCGTGCAAACCACGTAAGATGACGGACTGGGTGTGAGCATTTTGCCGATCGGCGATGTCAAGTCCGCCTGCTCCGCATTTGACTTCGCTGGAAAGAAAAGGAAGATACATATTATACGTAGCCGCAATCAAGGAGGAATCGGTAAGTGGGTTGCCGATATATGGTTCAAGCTTCTGACGCTGTTCTTGATTAAAAGCATCTCTCTTGAATCCGACACTGTAATCTGGCTGTGGACGAGGGCCGGGGCGCGAATTGGGAGGTTTGATGAATGTAATAGAGTTAATCCAGGACGCGTTGGTGGTCTCTCGGAGAATCTCTAGGTGTTTGGCTCCCTTGTCAGCCAGTATCTCCGCCGAAGGAACAATGAGCTGTGAGATATCGCGGACCACCTTAGTTTCATTCTCGCCTCTGATCCTTTCGCATGTCTTCTTAAACAGTGCATTGCTAGAGAAAAGGGTATGTTTAGGCGCTGTTTGCGGTTCTTCTATAAGTGTTTGACTAAGTATTGAACTTACTACATGTATATTTAGCTATACAAGGGTTACTTGCTTCACGAGCGTCTCACTCCTTTTTCATATAAATAGCTTACTGCCAAGACTCTGTTTGGTATCAGCTAGAGAGCAACTTCCATAGTATTTATAGTGAGGAATACTCCTTATGAGTTCCTCAATCAAGTCTTATTCATTTTACTTCATTCATTAAGAAAACCTCGACAAAAAGTCGAACACTAAGCTTTTCGCTTTTAGCAGTAACGCCTTTTTTGTAATCATCTAGAAAACTTCCACAATCTTTCAGTTGTTCTTCAAATAGTGGGTGTGCATACGGGGCAGTCCTCTGCTCTCGCTGTTGTGGGCTGCTTGGAGTCTGTGTCGGAGTCGTTTCCGTATTCATGGTGCTGATTGAGCGTTTGCGGCTTAGGGGTTGTTTTCTTGCACGCGCACTATTAACAAGATCTCAAAAACGGCCCATTGTTTGTTCCTGTTCTTCTGCCGGCCAGGTTCCGTTCTTCCTCCAGTAGTCAATCCGAGCCGCGCTGATTGTCGTCTGAACTGGTTTGCTGACTGGACTCGCAGATGTTCGTACGCGTTTTGCGGACGGCTCTGGGACTTCGTCTTCTCGGGGCTGAGTTTTCTCGATCAATAGAAGGTTCTCGGAGTCTCGAGGGCGCTTTTTTGCGTTGAGTTGAAGGTCCGAGAAGTTCTTCGCCATGTTAGAACATCGGCAATTACGAAAACCAGTGCAAACATACCTCTTTCTTTGAGTGTTGAGATTGCTGCTGAGCGGCCAAATGACTGTCCATGTTGGTTCAAATCGCAGTGTTGAAGCGTGGAAGGTTGATTTTGGTGGAGGGGTTAAAATGACGTTTAGAGGAAGTCACGACGAGGTTAGCAGCTGTAATGGTCAGGTGCGACGACATGAATCATGATTTTTTATCCCGCAGCACCGAATTTTTTCGATTTATTTTATTTTATACTAGTTTTATATACTACTGATACTGCTGATATTCTATTAGGAACCTTTGTCTGGAGGTAGAAGCAGAGAGTAAAAGGAGAGGTAAATTGCTCTAGGACTAGGCAGGAGAGGGTTTGATTCAAGAGTAATTATTTCCTGGAGCTAAGGTAATAACTCCCTGAGGCTCGGAAGTAGAGAGTAGAGAAAGGGGTAGCAAAGAGTAGAAGGAGGGATGATTCAAGGGCAATTACTTCCTAGGGCCTTGAAATAGAGGCTAAAAGGAGGAGTAAATTATAATATATTTACTCTCTAAAGCCTTAAAGCAGAAAGCTAGATTCTAAGGCAATGACTTTCTAGGTCCTTAAAGTAGAGAGTAAAAGGAGGGGGAATTATAGTATAATTACTCTCTAGAGCCTAGAAGCAAGGAGTTGGCTTGGCACTGTCTAGAAAAGCTATAATAAAAAGGTAACGACTTTTACCTATTTAAGAACCTAAATTTTTTTGTAAAGAAGGAAATCTAATGTGAGGGCCTATCTGCTTATTTAGTGCAGTGACTATCCTCCGTAGAAGCTATGCTGCTATACTTTGTCTCGTATGTGGAATAAAGGCGTCTAAAATTTAGTAAGTCAATTCAACATAGACGAATTCCTCGTTCTTCAATCTGTTTAGTTTCGAACTCTGGCTAGTTCTCATTCTTTCTTTCGCTGCTGACAGCCAAGATATTTGAGCAGGCTTTTCGCTCCTAACTCCGAAATTGAAACGGAATCCCGAGAGCCGAGCCGAAGCGATGAGCGATCTCGGATCCGATTAGATCAAGCTTATCTGATCCGCTGATTAAACCAACCCCGCTTGCAACACAGTCTAGCAGGCATTATATGCCAGGGCTTGGACAAATCAATAACCTTCTTACGTGACCGATAATGCATTGTGGATAATCGTGAGGCATATTCCCCGAGAAGAGAGTCGGATTGGACAGTATTATTAAAAGAATGGAGTACTCCTGCCTCAATACAGAGGGAGAATGGCACGATACGCGACAAGTCGGATGCCCAGAGTCCGAAGCGACCTTTTTTCAAGATATATAGACAGGAGACTTTCCTCCTGTCTGCAGCCGCGAATATGCTGCCGTTATCTTGGCTTTCTAGGCGTCGAATAACTTGTCTCCGTCTCACTAAGATTTGCCAGAAATCAGGAAGGACAACCTTGCCAAACCAACAGTCCCGACTATTTTCTATCTCTCAACATTGGAAAGCTTTGCCTCGAGAAATGGGTTCAGTACAGACGGATGGGGGTATCCCTAAAGTTCTTGTTATTGGTGGCTCATATGGAGGCCTTGCCGCTGCACTAAACCTGGCAGATCTTTGCAATGGAAAACCAGACCGCTCAGGTCGGCCGGGTCGACCGGGTCGACCAGGTGCAGCATCAGTCCCCAGACCCTCAATTATATCACCGGTTGACATCACAATTGTAGATGAGCGAGATGGCTTCTGTAAGGAAGCTTTCTCTCGTCTAGCAGGCTATCTATACTAATGAATTTCAATAGATCATTTGATTGGCTCTCCACTGGCTCTGGCATCCTCAGACTACGCCCCTAAGGCATGGAAGAAATTCGATCAGATACCAGCACTTCAGTCTTCTAACATTCGGCATCAACATGGGCTAGTTAAGAAAATCGATTGTGAGATGAAAATGGCAACGATCACAAATAGCCTAACTGGTAAAGACTTCGACACTCTATATGACTTTATTATTGTTAGCTCTGGGCTGCATAGAGTTTGGCCTGTTGTTCCACAATCTCTTTATAAGAGTGACTATCTGCTTGAAGCAAATGGTCATATTCAAGCCATCAAGAATGCACAAGGGAGTATTGTTGTGATCGGAGGAGGTTTGTATGTCTCACTTCGTCTCAAGACTACGCTTACGTTCATAACAGGGGCGGTAGGCATCGAAATGGCAGCTGAGCTGAAAGTAACCGAGCCTGCCAAAACAGTGAAGCTTATTCACTCTCGAGATAAACTTCTGTCTCACGAGCCGTTACCCGATGAGTTCAAAGATAAAAGTCTTGAGCTTTTGGAAGAGGCTGGCGTAGAAGTCATTCTCGGCCACCGAGTAATCGACGTTGCGGACCTCTCATCTGAGAAGAGGGCTTCATATATTCTAACACTTTCAGATGGCTCAAAGATGGAAGCGAGTCATGTGATATCTGCCATCTCAAAAGGAGTTCCTTCTTCATCTTTTCTTCCGCAGTCGGCATTAGATAGTGAAGGCTTCATTAAGATCAACCCAAAGTATGTAATTCATATATCAGACAATTTCATCTCTAATTCTCGCAGTCTCAACATTCAAGCTATCCCACATTCCACTAGCCATTTCGCAATTGGCGACGTTGCTTCTTGGTCTGGCATCAAACGCTGTGGAGCAGCACTTCACATGGGTAATATGGCAGCAAAGAATATCCATGAGCAGATATTGCGAGAGGAGTCTGGGGGAAAATATAAGCCTGACTTTAGTGAATTTCCTGAAGTCCCACCAATGATCATCATGGCTGTTGGGTCTCAGGCTATCTCGTGGGGCCCAGATGGAATGAATTATGGAAAAGAGCTGATGAAGTTGTCATTTGGAGACGATTTGTGGTTACAGAGTAAGTAAGGTGACCTTTCAAAGAGTTCAATTACTAATTATAAATAGCATGCTGGGATCATTTAAGGCTGGGAGAAAGCGTAGACTCCAAGAATGGGGAAATGAAGGAATAGAAACTACAAGCATAGCTATGGGAGCCGGGCTTCTATTTAGGAAGTTTCAATTCAAAAATCTAATTAGTGAAACCTTCTTAACTGCTCCTTTATCCCCAGGGCCTGGGAGAAGTCTCTTGATTCAGTTCTGCATTGTGATGGCTTGTGCGTTCGGGAGAATAGCTGGCCTGAATTATTTCATTGAAAAGCCCTAAATCGAGTAGCGGCCGCGAATATCGATCTTCGGACTTCCTGACTTGAAAGATAGAATGATTTTGGTCATTAAGGTACCCTCTGGGTAATTTAGCTCCGCTAAAAATCATCTCCACAAGCCATTCGTTACACAAACTTCATGTGATATGCTGCGTAGTACATGAGTTCAACGCGTCCGAACCAGCCCTCGTCGAGGAAAGGAAGCCCCGATACTCATCATCGGTTCCATGAGGCCAAGTCTGGAAAAAATAACGCTCTGCTTTAGCATTTCAGCCTACATGGAGAGAGTATAAATCCCTCTTACTATATTCTCATGGAATCCAGTCTACAACGCCATTGCCTTCCAACCTCAAGTTCCATTCCATCTCATCATCAACCCCAACAATGGTCCAGGACCAAACCCATACCCAGAGAGCGATTACATCTCACGCATCACTCAACTCCGTAGCTACCCTAATACCAAACTCTTCGGCTACGTCCACATGGAATATATCCAAACACCCCCTACTATCGGACTCAATGCTTTAGTTAATATTTCCACTTACGCTGAATGGCCCAACTATTCCATCACACATCCAGGCACGAATCTGACTCTCGATGGAATATTCTTCTTCGATGAAGCGAATTCCACCGCGACCGATTCTAACATAAATTGCATGAGCCTTCACACTAATTACGCAAGCAATTACTGGAATTTCAACCATTTCATCTTCAATTGTGGAAATCGTCCCGACAGTGCCTGGTTCTCCTCTGTATTAGTAGAAAATATCATTATCTGGGAATTTTACGGGAGCAACTGGAATCCAACCGAATTGTCTGATTTGGAGGCTAAGTATAATACCGTCGAGAAGGCTAAGGGTGTGGCTTTGGTTCATGATTATCCGGGGAATTCAACAGCTCAGCTTTCAGTTGAAATGAACATTTTGCAGGTGGGTTTTGGAGGGCCATTTATGACTAGTGGAGATTGTACTATTATTGGGAATCTTTGGGGATTGTTTGTTTTTGGATTTTCTTCGATTGTTAGGGGGTTGATTTGAAGTCATTTGTGTGAGAAGTGATGGGGGTAATAAAGCTCCTACAAATTTTCATATTATCTCTTTACGGTATTACTGAGGACGACTATTATTACGCTTAAAATACAAGGCATTCTCTAGGATTTACATGTCTCATACTTGACTAATAACTCCCACCCATGTCAAAACCAGTCACGTGAATTCGCATACGTACTAAATCGTAAGCCTGTTCATCAACCACTTCAGCCAGCATAAAAGTGCCAACTAAACTTCGAGCAGATAGAGCCTTCGTCGATAAATATAGCTATCTACGTTGCAACAATAAAACCCACCTTCAATCTATAATTTGCTGAATAAATACTTGTTAGTTCGTTAACCCCCACTTTGAAGAATTGCTGAGTCACCTTTTCTCCGTGTTTGAATACACCTCACAGCATCATACTCACATCCACCACCCATTTGGAAGGCCTGGCGGTACCCCATACTCATGCTGATCCAAATCCTCACCTCCTTTTCCCCTTGGGTCTTGCTGGGTTTAAGCATAGCCACAATCATCTTCGGCATTTTTAACTTTTTTCGCGGCTCATCATCTTCAATCAAAGTCACAACCACCACCAAGATCACGGACCTACGCATCTACCCAGTAAAATCATGCCGTGGGATATCACTTAAAGATTCATTCCTTACGAAGCAAGGCCTCGATCTTGACCGAAGATGGATGTTTGTTGATGCTAAAAGCTCGAAGTAAGCCTATCCTAAAAATGGTTTGCAATGCAAAGTTACTAATGAGATGTAGATTCCAAACAATCAGACAGAACTCCAAACTAACTCTCATTGATACCGCAATCACAGGGAAAAGGTGTTCTGAGATTCTCACAATATCTATCCGTAATAGCGACGCATCAATTTCCATCCCGGCACGCCCAAGCCCCCAGTGGTTATCAGAAAATACTTCCCTTATTACCGTTAGAATTTGGGGCCAAGATACTGATGGCTATGCCTATCAAGATTCCATCAATAGTATTTTCTCCGAGTTTGTCGGCAAGCCAGTTATACTTGTTTACAAAGGGCCAACACCAAGAATCGCAAGGGGGAATGCTAAGCCAAGTGTGCTAGGAAGGGTTCAGAGTATCAATTTCCCTGACATGATGCCTGTTCTTATTGGGAACGAGGCGAGTATTGAGGAGCTGAATGGGAGGCTGGAAGAGAGAGGTGAAGAACGGATTACTATTGAAAGATTCAGACCTAATATCATTGTTCGTGGCTTTGACGCTTCCAAGGAAAAAGATACAGCACCCACATCCTGGAGTGAAGATCGCTGGAAGACTGTCAGGATTTCTTCTGGAAGATCAATGAATTGGCTCAGGTTTTGGCGCGAACTTAATATTGATGTTCAGGCGAGATGTGCAAGATGTCAGGTCCCGAATGTTGAACCCTCAACTGGGGAGTTGCATAAAACCCAGCCCTGGCAGACTTTGATGGAGTATCGGAAAGTCGACGAGGGACTTACAACAAAGCCCTGTTTTGGAATGCTCAGTTGTCCTCGAAACGAAGGTCGGATTTATGTGGGTATGAAATTTGAAGTCACAGAGGTCACGGATAAGCATAAGCTAGTTGAGGATTGAGTATGAGTAACTTTTGAAGAAAACATTTTCAGTTACGAGAAATTGTACCTCTCAAACCGTAAGAAGAATGTAATAATGAACTTATACTAATATGCCTCGTGTAACAATTAAAAGGCCACCAAATCAAGCAGGTCATATTATTGGATTTTATATATAAATTTTACCTACCTATGGCTAGAGTTAATACTTCCAACTTTAAAAAGATCTCTCAACTCTCAAAGAATAAACTTGAGGTGGGTAGTGCAGAATGTTCCTATGCCACCATACGCAAGTTTCACCGTTCTTGACCCCGCTCTCCACCCCACTTGGTACTCGCTTGTGGCATTCCCAGCCAATCACAAGACTATTGAATTTCCATTCACTTTTGATATCGAGAACGCTGTACTCCCTGCCTTCTTCCTTGATGGGGCCCAACTAACTCGTTAGTCCTCAGCACTATAAGAAGCCATAACCTCTTCGTGGTATAAAGCAACCCTTAGCCCCCATCTTAATTTCGACCACCCCGCTCCCCACATTATCTAATACCCCTCCATGAGAAGAGACTTCATCAACCTAATACCTCAACAAACACTTTTACAATGTATACTGTTCCCCTCCAAATCAATGGCCAGGATGTCACTACTTCAAAGACGATTGATGTCATCAATCCGTCCACATCAGAAGTAATTCACAAAGCCTCTTCAGCTTCCGTAAGTGACGCCATCAAAGCCGTCGAAGCAGCACAAGCAGCATTTCTCTCCTGGTCCGAACTCCCACCTGATCAAAAACGCAACATCCTCCTTAAAGCAGCTGACATCCTTGAGCGCCGAACGGAAGAAGTTGGAAAGTATGAGGAGGAGGAAGCCGGGGCCTCACCATTTTGGGCCGGTAGTTTCGATATCCCTACTGCTGTCAATGGATTAAGAGATGTCGCTGGAAAGATTTCAAGTATTGTTGGAACGGTACCTTCAATGAGCGACCCCTCAAGAAGTGCAATGATTTTGAAAGAACCATATGGAGTTGTCCTGGCAATCTCACCCTGGTACTTATTCTTTTCATTAACCCCTTAGTAAAAAAGCAAATCTAGACTTGCTTGGACCTTCGAGAACTAACGAAATTAGGAACGCCACATACACCCTGGGTTTCCGAGCTGTAACATATGCCCTCGCAGCGGGTAACACAGTCGTCCTCAAGGTTGCGGAATCGGCACCACGTTCTCTTGGTGTAATAGGAACTGTGCTTCGGGAAGCTGGTCTCCCAGACGGAGTCCTAAATATCATCCAACATCACCCTGAGGATGCAGCTTCTGTGACTGAAGCTTTAATCAAACACCCCTTTGTTAGAAAGATCAATTTCACAGGAAGTTCTGGAGTTGGCAAGATTATTGCCAAACTTGCCGGCGAAAATCTCAAACCTGTTCTTTTGGAACTTGGTGGGAAAGCTCCAGCTATTGTTTTGGCGGATGCGGATTTGAAATTGGCTGCCACGGGGTGTGCTGTTGGGGCGTTCTTGCATAGTGGACAGATTTGCATGTCTACTGAACGAATCTTGGTTGAGAAAAGCATCAGCGCCAAATTCGCAGAGGAACTTAAAGGTGCTATTGAGACTATTTTCCCCGCTTCGGGAGAAGCTATGGTACTAATTAGTGATGCCGGGGTTGCCAAAAATCACAAGCTCGTTGCGGATGCGAAAGCCAAGGGAGCCGAAATTTTATTTGGTTCACTGGAAGCAAAGGAAATTTCAAAATACCGCATGCGCCCAGTTGTCGTTAAAGGGGTTACAAAAGAGATGGATCTTTATTATACCGAATCTTTTGGACCGACGGTTTCATTTATTGAGGTGGAGGATGAGGAGGAGGCGATTAAGATTGCTAATGATACGGAATATGGATTGAGTGCTTCTATTTTCACCAAGGATCTTGCTAAGGCGTTTAGGATTGCAAGGAGGATTGAGAGTGGTGCGGTTCATATTAATAGTATGTCTGTTCATGATGAGCCTGGTTTGCCTCATGGTGGTGTGAAGGCAAGTGGGTGGGGGAGATTTGGAGCACCGGGATTGGAGGAATGGGTTAAGACTAAGACTGTTACTTTTGTTAGATAAACCACATGGATGTTAAAATAGGTGGAGCCTTGAAAAATAGCTGCTACTCATTCTACTCACAGCAAAAGTACTGGCCTTGGGCAACTCGACGGTTACCAATCATTGCAACCATATGTGTAAAAATGCAATTTCATATTCATAGGGTATCACTAGGTCAAGGCTACACTCCGCTGTTCTTTGACAAAAGTTTCAACAGTGTTTCTAAACTAGAACATATTTGTTCATCCACTTCCAAATCGGCAAATCCTGGAACTTAAGTCGGACTAAGATGTGCTTGTTGGAAGATGGGATTTTATAGAATGGCGTAAATTGATGCAGCGAGATGGATTTGTCTGGCAAGGCCACTACGAGAAGGAGAAACATACAGACAGGGAGGGCAAGATATAAATGGGGGTATTCTGGAGTGAGCTGCTGCCATTTGGTTTAATTCTGGTTTTGAGCTCTCAATCACCTGCCTTGCTTATAATAAAGTTATGACCTTCCTATAGGCGGGAAAATGACCATTTACTTTTGAAAACATATTAAAGGTGCTTTTTCTCTATATAATTCAGCATTCTATGAATTGAGGGTCTTTAATTCTGAGCGCGGTAGTTTGATGGGGCACACTAGGTGAATACAGAGTAGGCACGACTTATAGTGCCACATTCACTAATCCAACATACATTAGTAGATATTTCTTTTGTAGCCAGAACGAGATTTCATAGTGGAAAAACATATAGGCGATGGGATATTGTGAATCTTAGTAATATTACAATATTAGATTTCAAGAACTATGACCATAGAAAGCACGATAGCACTGTACGATACTCGATTTTCCACGAACAAAATAGTTACACGCAATCCAAACGAATGCAGCTATACCAGAGCCGCATCAAAACCTAGGATGAATAATTGTACGTTTTTCGAGAAACTTACACCCGTTAGGTTCCCCCATAATACTGAATAGGCGAGTAAAAGGTTGCTAAGATTAATGTAGATATTCGAGCTAAGATCTGCGAGTGTCTCTACGTCTATCCTGATGATATTCATGCCAACTACGATCCACTATCGCTTAGCTACCTTTGGGCTATAAATAGGATATTGATGATCGAGAACTTTTCACCTAACAGTTTCGAGGTGAAAGGTTCTTTTCTTTCGAAACGACATTCGATATAAAGCATGGTGGAAAGATTCAACACCTTTTATGCTATCGAGGGGTATATGGAAATAAGATTATCAACTATGCCCGTATCATCAATTAGGTCTCCAGGGTGTTTCACTCTTACGTAACTGCAAATGGATATACGAAGAAGCTGCACCCTTTCTCTATAGCAAGGACAGATATCTTTTTGACTCAAGAGTAGATTCTGATATGGATATTGCGGGCTTTCATCCATATAATATATTCGACGAGAGATCATGGTTGATTCCGGGATTTGTCACGGAATGTGGATGTTCTCCTACTAACGACAAGAATTAGCAGTTAGTTGATATGATGTTTGACAAGTCGGAAAAACAAGCTCCGTTCGTTTTGCGAGATCCAGTTACCAAGTTCCTCATCACAATCGGACGAAAGAATACTACACTCCTTGCCGAGGCTGCTCTTGAAGGAGCCTTCTTTGTTTCATATGACCTGACCTCCCTAAGAGACAAAATACCAGTTCGGTTCGACCGACTACTCGCGATTTACATGACAATTCTCAAGCATGCTTGTCCCAACCTAGAGACTCTCGCTTTACATTAGCATTATAATAGTATAGGTTAAATGGTAAGAGATGAGGATGAGGGGGAAATGAACGAAAATTATTTTTTTAAGGTTTTAGAATATGTGGCAATTAGCTTTGGCTCGCTTTGAATTGTTAGACGAAGACTATAATATTGAAGTTCCCGTCAAGCGAGAAGACCGTCCAGATCCAGTTTTACCATGAGGCAGAGCTTTGGAATTGGAGGGAAGAGTTAATGAACAATTTCAACGGCAGAAGAAGAAGGCTATTTTAAATTGGTTGGAGAGCTGTGTTGGTGGGGAAGGTGATGACCATTGATGTTTCAATATAACTTGTCAATCCTAATTCCTACCATAATTTTAAAAGTTCATTGTCTCGATATCTTCAATCTCCGTCTTCAACCACTCCAGAATACGAATTCTTTCCTCCCCTGTAGTAGAGTCCCATTCTTTGAACCCTTGGATCATCTGTTCTTCTCTGATCTCTTTCTCTCTTTCTTTTGTTGTATCTATTCCACGGGCTTTTTGAACCTCTTCGTAGATCCCTTTAAACGCATATCCTGGGATACCTACTGCGCCTGGGAAGAATTATTAGTATTAATCAAGAACATAATTAATCGTCGATGTGGATCTTACCTGCTGCAGGCTTGAAGGCAACACCAGCAATTCCCTTCCCAAGCCCCATCAATCCTCCCAGAAAGCCACCTTCTTGGGCACCTTTCACGGGTTGAGTAACAAGTCCAGATATACCATCCCAAAGACCTAATCCGAATCCCTTGCCAGCAGCCTGGAGCCCACTTGACACGTCGGTGACTTTCTCAACCGGCCTCACTTCATCGCCGTAAATTTTTGGTAAGTTGTGAAAGCCTCTGGCGACATTGTGTGTGATATCCATGGGGGCTTTAAGTCCAGCACCCACAATACCAGTCACGCCTTTCCCGGAATCCTTGGCAAAGTCTGCAATATCTTTACGTGCTTCATCCCCTTCTTTTGCTTCGAGAACTTTGGCAAATAAGAGGGGATAATCACCTGCCCGCTGGGCAATAGTTCCTGCTGCACCTAAAGCTGCCGATAGGGCGCCAGTGATGGGATCTGCTGGGCCTTGATCACCAGGATCTTCTTGCGAAGTATATCTTGGCCATAATCAGTTAAGCAAAGACCCAAGATTGTTTTAAGCTTACATATCAAAATCTTCAAAACCATAAAGTCCCCTCTTCACAGCAACAACTGCTTCAAGAGCAGTAAGCCTCAGCTCCAAGCTCTTGACTTTCCAGACCTTAAGCCCATGAGAGTAATACATCTTTGCGTTCTTCGTTTTGAAAAAATGTTCTTGCTCTTCATCAAATTTATTATCGAAGCGTTCATATGATTCATAGAGAGTGGCATCGGGTGAATGTTGGGGGGCCTCATATAGAGCCTCGTCCGGGATGGTGTTGTTTGTAGCCTCGTTAGTCACACCGGATTGCTGCGGCTGCGGCTGAGGCTCCGGTTGGTCCGGTGGTGGTTGTTTGACTTTCATCGTGCTTTCATCACTCGTTATCAGATTGCTTGAAGGTTTGTGGTCGAGAGGTAACTCTCCTTATGTTTGATAGTGAAGCCTAAATCTCATGTTGCTGTCAATGCCCCGCTTTGGGAAGTAAGCCAGTATGTTATTGGTGAAGCTAGCGAGACAAAGTTATTACACGTGACAAGAATGCTTCTTTACTTCCTAGACCTCTAGACCTCCAAATAAAATCAGGGATCTATTTAAAGTTTAAGAGAAGCGAGCGAGAAAAAACGATAAGTGGATAAAGCTACAAATAGCCCTTTGCTATGCTTCAAAAGCGCAGATAGGAGTCAAATGCAATATAATTAGACAAAATAGCTATCTAAATCACAAGGATTACGTACCCAAAAGAAATTTCATTTATTCTAGCTCTAAAATGTATGCCCAAACTACCTAGTGATACTTGCACTTTAATATAGAAATTGATCATACCAGACAGATGACCGTCTGCAAATGCTACTTATCCTTCTATAGGATTAAGGAGTTTCCGAATTTGCCTGTCAAGCCATATCCACAAGTTCCTATGAAGATCTTCTGGTCGTTCGGTCAGATCTGACTTTATTTCGTTCTCAAGAAGCTCACTAAGTGACTTCAGCGTTTCCTCGTTTTCTTGAAAAATCTTTCCCAAAGCTATTTCCCATTTGCTCCTATTCTCTATTAACTTACTCAAAGGCAACATTAAAGAGATAGGATCAAAGAAAGCTGTGGATTTGAGATTCATGGGCATCGCGGCACATGCTTCGCAGATAAGTTTCGAATGAAATATTTTTGATAGATGATCTGGAGGAGTTTTACTTTCGGTCGCTGGCTGCTTTGTGGTAACAAACAGTGCCAGGAGTGTATTTTGATGACATACATCTCACTTTCCACTGAATTGATCCATGAGAGTTCGTATCTGCCAGCTTTCTCCGAGTAGAACTTGTAGGTCTTAGCTGCTCACTTTCGTTGCCACCTTCGTTTTCATATACACGCTTCTTTCTCTTCACATGCGACGATGACGCTCGTCCGAGGAATTTTGCAAGGCTGAATCAGTAGGAGGCTTGTGTTTAGCCTAAGATGCTATTTTACGAGACGGTGGAGTGAAGGCTGTACTTGCACTTGAATCTTTGCAATCTATTCTAGTGGATCCAATGCGAGCAAGTCCTGCTACAGTATCTTCTAATTTAGACCCAGTATTCTGCATAGGCTCTTCTTTGGCTCCAGCCACACTTTCATCATTATTGTCAAATTTTCGATGATTATTCCCGTTCGTATATTCACCATGAGTAAACCCCTCCGGCAGTTCTGGCTCACGCTTAATGACCGAATTAATGTCAATAGATTTCCCTTTCGAGGCTGTACCGTTATTGGGGGGTTTCTTCGCCATGGTAGTATCAAATTTGGATCAGTGTTGATAAGATGAAATCTTTTCAAAATATTGGGCCTAGATCAGCCTTATCATTGGATTTTATATCATAGCCCTTTTGACCGCTGTCATGTACCACCTGATATGTTGTAAAAGTAATAGCTCTTTAGAAAACACTAATAGCTATCTTAGACAAATAAACTTGAGCTTTACTCATTCTATTTTCCAGTTTTCCAGTTTGATTCGGCGGTGGGATGAATTTCAGGACTGAAAAATGAAAATGAGTAAGCTGTAGAGACTGTGGAACCTTTCTAGGTGATACAGCACTCAGGAAATGATTGCTTTAGCTCTAGAGATGATATCTATCCTAACACTTTGTTCTCCAGAGTTTTCTCCAAAGATGCTTGCTGATAATGACGAGCTTGTCTGATTGCTTATGCCACAAGAGATAGTTTGACTGTATTCACGGTGCAGATAACAGCCATTTACAAATCCCACGCTCCTATTCTACCGCATGATCTCTAATAATCGATTCGAGTCAGTATTCCATGGTTGTTCGACAGCAGGCAATATAATTCTCTAAACCCCAGACAATCCGAAATTCTAATCTTCTATAGCGAGGCAGGCTCCTATCTGTTCGCTTTACAATCTAAATTTATGTGCTTTAGTTCAGTTTTATCCATTCTAGGCTGCGAATAATGCCTTTGCAAATAGATCTTAGGTTCGTCATTGCTTAATACTAAGTCATTATTCGGTCCTAAATTCATTTTGATCTCGGGGAATAATAGGGTTCCTTCTTGTTCCTAACTTAAAACTAGCCTAACAAGCTCGATCTTCTCAAATTCTTAAACTCAACTACGACCATCATACCCGAACCTTCAAACCTCTGCAAAAATCATTCTAATACATCCAATTCTTCTCAAAATCAAGGCAAACATGATGAATATCTCCTCATCTCTTCTCATTTGCATTCTTGCAGCCGCCAAGATCGTCCAAGCAGGTGGTTGGCTTGACAGTTGCTCCGCTAGTTATTCTTTCTATCCCAACACTTAACTGACGGCTCAGTGCAAGGCTAAAAATGGGGTGACATATACATCTACTATAAATCTCAATTACTGTCTTGGCAATTTCAATGGTCAACTAGCCTGTGCCGATAAGTACATTCTTTCTCTAACTAGCCTCTGTTGAACTTTTTCTATAGGTAGAGCTGACGATAACTAGTGGTAGATTCTCAAGTTCTTGTACCCTCTGTGATCTCACTGTGGATAGTACTGGGAAGAAGACTTCTAATTTGCGATGCAATTGTAGAAAGACAGAGGGATCAATGATTTATAGCACGGCGAATATATGTAAGTTTTTGACTTCCCTTTGCTGTCATTAGCTCTAACATTGTATAGATGATTGTGTTGGTAACAACGACGGAGTTCTTTCTTGCTATGAGCACGATGGAGAGTATTCTTAGGTATTTCGTGATGAGGTTGTTATGGGGTGCAGCTCATGGGATGGTTATCCTTTTTGGTGTCTTTTCTGGGAGATCTTGCGGGAAACGGTCATGCTATCTTTCGGAGCTGTGGGACTTCTTTTGGTGGGTGAGTTTGTTGGGGGTAATATTACTATTCCTGGTTTTCGTGGATGATAACCAAAAGTTGAAACTAGACATTTCCTGCTCTAGAATCTAAGAATATCATCATTCTCAAAAATATACTGACTCCAAGCCTTGAATTGTAAAAATTATAAATCTCGGATGACTTCTACCTCATCTCATATTTTTCAATTCTTTGGTAAGAGAATTAAAGTCAAGTGGTCACGAACTTAAATTTTATAAAAGGCCTCTGGCCAAATCCCAATTCTTAAATTCATATAGGATTTAGGGTGACAAAGTTGAAGGTGAAAATTTCCATTAGGTCCTTGCCCTTTGTCAGTAGACTCTAGATTTTTTTTAGGGGAGGAACTATTAACCCTATCTCTTACTAGATAAGCCAGGTCGTGAAAATCAGATAATTATCGTAAGATGAGGCTAAAGTTATTACAAAAGTCACGAAAGAATAATATAGCACACGATAGAAATGAGACATGCAAGATATTAGAGTATCTGTCTTCCTCTAACATCTGACCATCTATCTACTAAGATCTAAGGAACCCCGAGAAAGCCCCAATGTCCTACCCTGAACTAGTCCGAGCGTTGAACTTGATAAGGAAGAAACTCCCCTTTAAACCCGACAAACTCTAATCCCAAGAGCAAGGCCCATCTAGTCACCCACCAATATACTTTTTTTAAAAAAACCTAATGGACAATGGGTTTCTGACGCATCCACAACTAATGAAAAGAGAGTACATCTATTGATAGACCTTCACTGAATTGATCAACCAGTACGCATCGTCGAAAGCATGTGGCTTAACCCTCACATATGCTTCACAAGTAGAATAACCTGTGCTAGCAGGACATTCACTCCATTGAGACCAACCATCCCCACCAGCATTATCACCACAGAAAGTTGTATCAAAATACTAGGAAAGTGTTAGTAAACATCAAAGGAACAGGAACTGAAAATATCAAACTCACAATTGTCTGCGGAGGAAAAGCCTGATCAATATCACAATCCCCAAACGCCTGATCAAAATATGCAGCCGGAGTTCCCCATTGATTCGGATCCGGATTCCCATTCGAAATATCAACTGGAATCATATTTCTCTGCCAATTCCAAACTTTGATGAAATTCGAAGTCCATTGCATGGCATAAACACCTCCGCCAGCTAGATTAAACGGTGTTCCATAGCTACCGGGCAAACCAGCGATTTCACAACCAGAAGGATTGTCAAGTTGACAGTTGGTGTTTGATTCGGTTATACGGCCGAGTTGGAGGTTTATTGGGGTGTTGAAGGAACAGTCTTGGTCGGTATGAAGAGAGACGTAGTTTATTGGTGCGTCGTTGCAGGATTCTAGGATATCGATTTCACCGTATGCGCCGGTTTCTGAGATGGTCCAGCTAGGGAAGTAAGTAGGAATTCTTGGTTTCACTTTTTATCTTCGTGGGAAGTGCAGCAGAGTTTATTAAGTATGCTAAGTGGGAAAAGGAGAACTTACAAAGAAGGCCAGGTTCCACAATCCGTCCCAGGCATATGTGCAAAATCTCCAATCAGAATGCCATATTTGAAGACAGTATTGCTAGTCAACCAGATACTCTTTCGACCCGCATTTCCGGTCAAGACTGTATTATTATCTACACCCATGAAAACTTGTGTGCCAATGATTTTCGTCAGGCCGAGGGATTGGGCGGTATGTTGATCAACATATTGGACGGTTCCATGGGTTGGATCGGGAAGCTAAGTAATGGTTAGATCGGTCCAGTTTGGTGGTTGTTTGTGGAGAAAAGGTGGGAGAAGAGGGGGGTTTTGCTGGAAAAACCATACATTTTCAAACGTAAAGCTCGAATACCAGTTTGTATAATCGAAATTATGGACCAGAGTGTATGAATTTGCTGATCCAAATAAAAATGCCACAAGGCAAACCATAATGACGCCGTGCATGTCTACTATGTTGCCAACGCTATGTGCTTTTTTCGTCAGTATTAATCCCAGAATTGCTCGTGTTTTTGGTTGCTCAGAAAGGAGTGTGGGTTGTTGGTGTTTGGTTGTAAAAGGGATTTAATGAACAAAGAACCCGTGGCCGATCTACCTCGAAAATCTCCTCTTATATACCATCCGGGAACAGCGATTAACTTCACCTTTGGGATTCGAGAACAAAAAAGGGGGGAAATTAATCTGACCGAAAACAGAATATAGGACTAATATCATGTTTTCCATAATAATTTCGAATCAGCAAAGAAGAGTCCTAGAGCAGAGTTATTCACTGCTTACTGGAAGGAAGATGAAATTTAAACATCTAGCTATCTACTAAGCTAGGAAGAGAACTATTTTTAGTACAGGAAAGACTTGGCTTAGCTAGCTAACTGTTAAAATGTTAAAGGAAGAAAGCAGGAATTCATCACGAGAGGGCTCCCTAACCGTCCCAAAAGCCTCCCATAGAAACGAACTTCTATAAGATATAAGACAGAGAAAAAGGAACTTCAAAGTTCAACCTCCAATTCAAAACAGAAACAATACGATAAGATGAAACTCATTCATCAAGCAGCACAATTAAACACAAACGAAACCCCTCCCAGTACAGAAAAAGAGCAGTTCCAAGTATCATATCTAACAACCTATATACCACAGAGAATAAACCGGTAACTACCGAAGATTCACCTCACCCACTTCACAACACAAAGCTCCCGGGGGGATGAAAGCAGATAAAAGCAAACTTCAACATCAAGTTATCAACTCCAAACCAAAACCAAAAAAATAAAATCATCCCAGAATCTTCCAATCTCCCCTCCCTCTCTTCTAAACACAAAACCCAAACAAGCCTGAAAATAAATTCTATTTCTATTCGAGCAAATTGCGAAAGTTTCTTACTTCCTAGATTAGCAAAGGTGTCGTTGGCAAAGAATCAACTCCCAAGGAAACGTTTACAAGAAACTAAGATTCAGGTAGCTAGCCAACAAATCGCTCCTGACAAATATCGCCAGATCAACAAAAATAGAGGACGAAGATTGTCTAAACAAGAAGATCTTATCACCCCCATCATATATCATATCGTATTCATAATAACCAGATTCCCGCCTACCCACTCCACTCCCATCCCTCTATTCTCCCTTATAAAAAAATCTATCTACAAAGTATACCTAAACCCCTCCTGCCCCTCAATAACCTTCCCCCCCCTCTCAGCCCTCTTATTAGCAAAATGAAACTTAACCGTCAACGCCCCCGTAATAACTATCACCAACGCATTAGCAATCATCGTCGCCCAAATCCCCGGCCTATAATGCGGCGCATCCTGATCCCTAAAAACCGTTCCACCAATAATACCTCCTATCCCACCAAACCCAACAAGTGTAGCCGAACAAAGCGCTCTTTTCCATTGACCACGGATATTATTCGCTTGATAGGTTAGGACGGCTGGGACATTGGCATTTCCGGCAATTGTGGCGAGGAAGACACCGAAATAGCGGACACCGTTGTTGTGGGCGTAGCCGAGGAGGGGGAGTCCGATGAGCCCGAGAATGGAGTTGAATGCGACGATGGGACCGCGGATGTGGTATTTATCTCCTAGGACGGCGAAACCGTACATGGCAATTCCGGCGGCTACGTAGGGAGGAGCAACTAGACATTGTGCTTCAGCGATACTGAATCCCATTCCTAGACGGAGGATGACGGGGAGGAAATAAGCTATAGCATAAGTGTTTGTGGTTGTGAGACCGAAGAGGGCTGCGAAAGCCCAGACTTTGAGGTCGAGTGCGTTTTTGAGGTAGGAGCCGATGGAGAAGGGTTCGGGGATTGCGTCGTGTCGGTCGATTTCGATTCGGGCGACGACGAATTGGGCTTCGGCCGGGGTGAGGAATTTCCAGGAGTTGGCAGCTTTTTCGGGGAAATCGACGATGAGGAACCAGCCGAGGATGGCAAAGAGACAAGTTATTATCCCTTCGACCTGCGGGGGGATTAGCAAAGGGATTTTGATTTGGTGTGTTGGGTTTGCTGAGCTATAATGGGGAACGTGAGGGCTTACAATGAAGATCCAACTCCAACCGGCAAGTCCTCCTAGACCATTCATTTGCATAATTCCATACGCTAGAATGCCAGAAAGAGCTGATGCCATGCTACCAATGAGATAGAAGACTGCATTACGTTTTTGTAGTTCGTAGCGAGTGTACCAACATGACAGAAGATATGCACAGCCGGGAAAGAAACCAGCTTCTAGGACGCCGAGAATAATTCGAAGACCAAGCAACTGATCCCATTTCTTGACGAACCCAAAACCCTGAAGCCTGTTAGGAAATGTTGAATGATAAGGTATAAGGATGCTAGCTTACGATCATGCAAGCTCCCCAGAGTAAGGTGATAGTAGCGATGAAGTTACGCGGTCCAACTTTACGGAGGATTACCGTAGCCGGAGGCTGGAACAAGACGTATGGGATGAAGAAGATTAAGACAATCAGACTGTATCTGTTGCCTACAAGCTTAAGATCCTTTGCCATACTAGGGCCCGTTAGCCATGGACATTCCCCTTGGCCTTGAAAGTTCATACCCAGCAATATTTGCAGCCCCAAGATTCGTTCTGTCCATCAGACTACACATGTAGAGAAATCCCAGTGTAAGAACAAGCCGTCGATCAATTCGATGAATGATCTTCTTTTGTTGATCCGGGGTGAATTCAGCGACATGAGCATTGTTGGACTCTTCTGATAGAGTGCGTTCGATGTGCTTGGCATCTGGCTTCTCAGGGTCGGAATCCATGGTGGGCAAGTTGAGAAAGATCGGTCCAGGTGGAGGAGAAAGAGATCTCAAAGGAGATGGAGAAGGGATAATAAAAATTCTTTACGTGAGAATAAAGGGCACATTCTAGTACTTATTATATTACACTGAGATGAACATCAATGCGGGGTAGTTCGTCAGGAAATGCTCTTTGAATTCCAGTTTCCTCACTTCTACATACCAAGAGTTGCCAAGAAGATTGGCCACATTTTCGGAGGGCCGATTAACCTGGGATGTCTTACTGCTGGATCCAAAAGGTTTAGAAAGAGGTCATCAAGATTCAGACATATCCAACGACGCGGGATGGTAAAATAATCTAGATCTTTGATTGGGAAATGATACGGAATGTATGCAGACATGACGGACATTTGTACAAATCGAGAAAATCTGCGGCAGCCATATTGATCCATTGGTAGTTTGCCCCCGAACCTTGATGCTGGGACTACCAGTACCAAGCCCGAGGAGACCTCAATGGAGTCCTAGTTCTCAAATACCGAGGCCCTAGATCAACATGCTAATAATATAGATTCTGGGTCTTGGTAAAATGTATGAACCTAAACGGTATATGATTCTTGGCCAGGAAAGTTAATTCGACTCGTGTAATAGACTCTACGCCAACAAATATACTGTCACTATAATGCTTTTGGCCAAAATAATCGTCTTTAGGAATCTAGGGAATAGAAGCGGCAATTACCACAAGTCACAATACTTACTGAGAGAGAAATTGCTACTCAAGTGACTGCCCCTCTCACCTTCACCTCTGCAGGTGAAGTGACATGCACAATCTCATTAATTGAGCATATATGGCTTGTTCGGAGCGGTTACATTGCATTATCTTCCACTCGCCTCCCTCTAGCTCGCCTCATTGGGCGGGCCTTTGCCTATTTCTAAGAAACGGGACAGAGAGCTGAGAAAACACGTCGACGCCAAGGGGGAGCTACGAAGATCTGGGGAAGCCACCGGGGAGACGTGAAGATGGGGGTTAGCGTAACGCGGGGTATGGAGGGGACTTCGCTTCCCCTCAATTTACTGTCAAGTCTGCGGTTCGGGAGATGTGATCGGCAGAGATCAACACATCAAACCAGAGATTTCAACTTTGATGCTGTCTCTCCCGCAAAAAGTATTAGCTGAGATAGCACTTGGAGGCCTAAAGAAAGAAAGCAAGACTTTCCCTCTTCTTGCTTGCATACTTCTCCCCGAATTTCTGCTGTACATATACGTAAACTTACTCAAAGAATTTACGCAGAGCATGGCAGAAGAGACTCACGAAAAGCCGAAACATGGAGTTGTAGGCCAAGCTGAAGAGTGCTGGGAGGCGAGGGGCGTTAAGTCCAAGTTTCCGTGGTCAAGCACTATCTAGCCCAGTCCGTCTTGCCGAGGAAGCCGAGGTCAAAATTGAGAGGAGTTGGTGAAAAGGTTCCGAGAGTCTTTTTTCGCTTAGTAGATGGAGCGGGTATTTTCGCATTAAATGCCTGCCACACGAGGAGAAAATCAGCCTCGGGTTTACAGGCTTACTCTCTCTTGGCCTCCAGGTTTCGTTCCGTTTGCTTCTCATTCCATATTCGCCGGAGCTCGAAACCAACCTCGACCGCGATGAGTATGATAATAATCCACTCGAGGTGGGTGCTATGTTTCTCGCTCATCGTTTGTCGCAGAATGCTTGCAATTTCCTGAGCATAGTCCATTTTCTCATTCAGAGCTCGAATCCGCACACCAACATCGAGAGCGCGTCCTACTTGATCATAATATCCCTCCAGTCCCAGCTCATGCTTGCTGTCCCAAAAGAGGTCGGGAAGAGAGTCCGTCAGTTCCGAGTAGTGGTTCAGTTGTGCTCGCAATTCCAACAATTCGCCCGTCTTCTGCAGCATAAAGCGGCGATTGAATGGCAGCTTCGAGCCTCGAGAGAGAAGTGAGGGGATCGCCCTAGTGGATTCAAAGTATCTTCCGAGCATTGTTTCTAACACTGCGAGTTTCGTCGACCGGGCCAGCCCAGAGGAGAAGGCAATTTTTGCCAGCGTCTTGTCGACCTTGTTTCTTGACTGTGTTAGCAAAGCCTACAGGCGGCAATGGCTGTACTTACTCAGGTCCGGGGGCGTGTGAGTCGGACTTGGTGCCAAGTGTAATAATATCTCCTTTGATATTGCTATAGTCTCTTCTGGGGTCTTCTACATAGTCCAGATCCTCCATCTCAATCTGGTCGATGTGAGGATTCGTGGCTGCAGGAAGAAGGGTTTTGGCAGCTAGATCCGAGACCACGTCTTCTGGCAGAGACCATGCCACCAGCGATCCAGATGGAAAGACGAAGATATCCCCATTGTTGACGCCACGGGTATGTATTACTTGGTCCGACTCGAAGCCTGTGGCATCTGGATCAATTGTAAAGCCATGGGACCGCAGTATCCTCACGACAGCTTCCATGTCAAATTGGTCTGCCACTGAAAATGCGGTGACCCTGTTGCTCCCCTCACTCTCTGCCACGGCATGGTGTGGTTGATTGGCCTTCTCTCGGGACCACTGCGCCTCTACTGCTACTCTCCGCAGCGAAGTCTTGCCTGCGGGTGATCGTGCTGGCTTCCGCTTCTGTGGTGGTAAGCCTTCTTTAAGAACCTCAGTATCGGCAGCATCACCTTGCCGGAGAGGTGCGTTCGAAGAGAAGAGAGCACGCCTTTCCCGGGCTTGTGCAATTGCAGCTGCGTGGAGTAGGCGTGGCGGTTGAAGCCGAAGAGAGCTATGCTTAAAAAGCCGTTGGGCGGCAGGAAGTGCGAATTGGCGTCCCAGGGACTGCATCTGGGAGTGGCGAGGAGATACGAGGATAGCAATCAATCGAAGGCGAAGAAAATCCAGTCTGTGTTGTGATGATATTTCTCGGGTGAAGACTGTTGGTGGAGACAAAGTTCGTGAGAGCATTCGCAAGAGCATCCCGCTCACCCCGGCCCGGCCAAGCTCCAAGCTCCAAGCTCCAAGCCGGCCGACCTCAACCGCCACTTCAGAACCTCCCCTTGCCAACACCCCCAGATGTGATATAGAGACCGTGCTGCTATGGCAGACAAGTCTCAGGATGCAGCCGGCTCGGACGCCCAGCGCAAAGAAGAGGATGCCGAGCGAGAGGATGCCGCAACCGCCGACGAAGAAGAGCCTGAGGGCAGTGAGGTCGATGGCAGCGACGACGAGGACGAGGAAGACGACGAGCCTAAGCTGAAATATGCCCGGCTGACGAGCAACCTGGGTCCTGTATATCGGAATGGAGACGCTACGAGCACTTTCATGGTCGCTGGCGACAAGATGGTAGGCTTAGTTGCTCGAGGAATACGAGAAAGCTGGCTGATAATGTGCAGTTCATAGGGACCCATAACGGCAACATTGTGAGTCCAGCCATGCCGTTGCCTTTGGCATGTTCTCAATACTGACACCCGAATAGCACGTCGTGTCCCTGCCCTCCTTCCAGTCCCTACGAGTCTACCACGCCCATTCAGCCTCGATCTCCAGCATCTCCATCTCCCCATTTCCCCCGCCACTCCCAACTGCCCCCCCAGCGGGCGTCAGTCGAGTCGCCGCATCCCAAGCCCAAACCCCCAGGCGAACTTCCTCCGCAATTTCGGAATCCTCGGCGAATACGTCACGGACACAGCAAGCTGCAGCCGTCGCAAACACACCTGCGAATGCGATATACATCGCGACATCGTCGATTGATGGGAACGTTTGCGTGGCCTCCTTAGTGGATATCAAGGACGTGCAATTGCGAAACTTTGCTCGCCCAGTACAGGCCGTGGCCTTATCGCCGGATTACAAGAATGATAAAACCTACCTCTCGGGTGGTTTGGCTGGGAATCTGGTTCTTACCATCGGTGGGCGAGCAGGAACAAGCTCAGTATCTTCAACGACTGGAAGTGCCGCGGCTACAGCATCGGGATGGCTGGGGACAATCGGATTGGGAAGCAATACAGGGAAAGACACTGTCATTCATTCCGGTGAAGGAGCAATCAGCACTATCAAATGGTCACTGACGGGCAGATATGTTGCCTGGATCAATGAGAAGGGGGTTAAAATTATGCGGTCCCATCTGTATCTCGATAGCGCCGATACAGAGTCGGCTTGGAAGAGGATAGGTCATGTCGATCGGCCAGAGGATGATGGTTGGGAAGAGATGGCGAGTGTTTGGAAAGGCAGGGTGGAATGGGTTGATGAAAAGCAGCTCGAGACTGACCAAGATGACAAAGCTCGCGAAACAGCCGTAGCATCTCCAGCTACGGCGAAATTAAAACAACAGGTCACCAAAAGCAATGCCCGAATTGAGAAGCTCCTGATTGGATGGGGAGGCACTATTTGGATTATCAATGTGCACCCTGGGGGGGTTGGAGTTGGGAAGCATGTTGGTGAGCGTTCGGTGGGAAGGCCTGAGATTATTAAAATGTAAGAACTCAGGGCCATCTAAAAGTCAAGCTAACCCTCCAGTTTACGTATGGATTGTATTATTTCTGGATTGTCGTTATATACCCCAACTTTACTTCTTGTACTTGCTTATGTTACCCCGGATGATGACGACGAGGAGGAGGAGGAGGAGGAGGAGGAAGCGGAGCCTGCGAAAGGACATAAATCAAAGATTTCATCAGCATCGTCCAGCAGTGAGCCCCAAGGCGGAATACGGCGTCGCCAAAATGCTCAATCACCAGAACTCCGGCTCATTGACCTCAACACATCTCAAGAGGTAGATACTGATACCCTGACTGTTAGCCGCTTTGAGAGGTTAAAGGCAACAGACTACCATCTTAGTATTCTGCCTGCACGGCGTGGTATTCCTACGCTCCAGTCGTCCCGAGGGGCTCTAGAGGCTTTAGCAGGCATGGGAAGCGGCATGTGGAATGCGACAGTCAATGCCACGGCACTTCTGGGATCGGGAGCCAGTGTTCGTAGTAATGGAAGCAAAGACACAGATTCGTTGACCAAGCAAGATACTAATAGCAGCATGAAGGGAAAAAGTACTTCCCCAAAAGTCCATCCTCATATTGTCGGACAAGGCATGAAGATTTTCATTCACAGTCCCTATGACTGCATTTTAGCCACTAAAAGAGATTTGTCGGATCATCTTTCTTGGCTCTTAGAGCACGAAAAGAATCAAGAAGCTTGGGATCTTATTAATGAGCACCCAGAGGTTGTCGCATCCTCTTCAGAGGTCAGCACAGATACCAGGTCTTCCACCCCTGATCGCAGAAGAGCAAGCAGTGATGACTTTTACGACGACAACGCATCAACCGTTGAGTCTACCAACAAGCTCGTCAACTCTGCAGCTGAAAAAGAAAAGCGCAGAATTGGGGAGCTTTGGATTCAGCAATTGATCCAAAAAGACGATTGGACAGCCGCCGGCTCAATATGTGGAAAGGTCTTGGGAACAGCTCAACAGTGGGAAGATTACGTCTACACCTTTGTGGGCGCCAAAAAGTTTGACGAGATCACCAATTTCATCCCAACAACGCAGTTGCGACCACCACTGAAGTCACAAATTTATGAGGTGATCCTAGCCCATTATATTGCTCGTAATCGTCCTAGGGCGAAAGAGTTGCTTGATCAATGGCCGTCTGATCTGTTTGACATCAAGAGTGTAACGACCGTACTCGAGAACCAACTGAAATATAGAGATGTGCGAGAGGATAGTATTGAAGATGGCCAAGTTGGAAGAGACTGGCACATTATCATGGAAAGCTTGGGAAAGCTTCATGTCGCTGGTGGGAGGCCTCGTGAGGCATTGAAATGCTACATAAAACTCCAAGACGCCGATACATCAATGGCGTTGATCAAAGATTATCACTTGGTAGATGCAGTTGCTGATGATATCCCGGGACTGATTATGCTTCGTGTCTCGAAAGAGCAGAAGCGAAAAGCCACAATTGAAGAGCTTCGGGAGACTACCTCAGAAGCTATTGCTCTCCTCGTAAACGAAGCACAGCATGGTCTTGTGCGGCCTGCCGTAGTTGTCAGCCAGCTGGAAGAGAAGAACATGATTCTTTACCTCTTCTTCTATGTCAGCTCGTTATGGAAAGGCGAGGGCATTGAGGAACATCAAGGCGAAAATAGAGACCGCCTTCTCACAGAAAGCAAAGTACTAGTCGATGAGCTTGCAGATTTGGCCGTTCATTTATTTGCGCTATATGATCGAGAGTTACTCATGGAATTCCTCAAGGCCTCGACATCCTATACATTCGAAAAGGTATGACCCAATCCTCGTCCTGCACTTAATTGCCCTGCTAACAAGTAAATAGGCCACCCAAGAATGCGAGGAACTTGATTATATCCCAGAACTGGTATACCTTTACTCGAAGACGGGAGATGCCAAACGGGCACTATATCTGATCATTGATCGCCTCGCGGATGTCTCCCAAGCTATCTCCTTCGCTAAAGAGCAAAATGATTCCGACCTTTGGGAAGATCTTTTAGACTATTCAATGGATAAACCTCGTTTTATCCGTGGATTACTAGAAGAAGTTGGGACCGCAATAAATCCTATCAAACTTGTACGACGCATACCCGAAGGTCTAGAAATCGAAGGATTAAGAGAAGGTCTGAGTCGAATGATCAGAGAATACGAAATCCAATACAGCATAAGTCATGGTGTAGCCAAAGTCCTCAAAGGCGAAGTAGCCATGGCTCAAAACACCCTCCGATCTGGCCAAAGGAAAGGAGTCAAATTCGACGTCATCCGGAAACCAAACTGCTATCTTGACCTATCAGCCTCAGATGTAGAAACTAAAGCCCTAGAAACTGATACAACAGACGAAATCATTATTGAACCCAAGAAACAACCCACGAAACCAGAACCAGGTCATTGTATCCAATGCAATGAACCATTCTCAGAATTCGAAACGGAGACCTTGGTGGGATTCGCATGTGGACATGTTTTCCATTTAAGTCATCTCCTAGATGGAGAGGAGATTGGAATGAATGGTAAGATGGACGAGGATGGAAGATGGAGAAATGTTCAAAGTGTTGGTGCGAAAGTTACCCATGCGAGGTTATTGAGGGATAGGATTCGGGAGGGATGTCCGGTTTGTGTGGGGTTGGAAAAGGTTGTTGATGTTGGAGTTGAGAGTTGGTGATGAGTGGGTGGATCGTGAGGAAAAGCTTGAATGAAATGGATGCATGCATGCATGGTGTTTGATTGTACTGGGAATCGATGGGTTTGGGTAGGTAGCGTATGGATGAATGAATGTATGATATCTTAGATGGGATATATTACTGGGATAAATAGAATTTGCATATTACCTACCTAGGTACGTAGCTTCCTTTCATTCATTCATTCTGGGGGTTTTCCGAGGATAGATCCATCGAGGGTCCTTCCATTTTTCCTATTACCGACTCAACCCATCTTTCAGGCAAAATAGGTTATATCACATGACTGTTTCCTCTTCTTACCCACGGCGCGTCTCTCCGCGGTTCCAAGGAACGTTCTCTTCCGCGTCCTACATGGCTACCATGCGGTACAACTTCTTTTTCACGTTTACGATTGAGAAAATGAGATGCAAGGGGTCTTGATGTGTCCCAGTCCCCACATAATGTTCTTCATTTAAGAAGAACTGCTTAAGTGGTGGGCTATTTGGTTTTCCTTCGGTATTAGTTCCCGGTATTGGAGCTAGGGGGGTAGGTTGGTGGTTGTTTATTTGAAGGCTTGGCGGTCGTAAGCGAGGTTTCGGTTTGGTGGAAGATTGTTTTTCTGGGACGAGGACGGGGACGGAAGTTTGGATTTGGGTTTGGTTTGGTTTGGTTTATCGAAAGGTTTTTTAGGGGATTGGGGAGTGCGAGGTGTGGGGATGGATAAAAGTATATAAGATGGTTGGTTCCTGGCTAATGGGATTTTCTTTTACTATTCTTGAAATTTGAGATTTAATTTATAGTTTGCTATATTTTTGAGGAATAGAAATTATTCAGTTGAGGTTGGTTGGATTGATATTATTTTTATCCTTGAGGCTTGTAGGAAAGGGAAAAAATCATGAAGTCTGTGGCGGTTATTGCTGCATTGGTGGGGAGTGCGGTGGGAGTTACTGTTAAGATTAATGCGTTGGGGGATAGTATTACTGGATCACCTGTACGTCAACTTTCTTTCCTTCCTTCCTCGCTCCACATTCTCTTTCTCGAAAGTATCAAAATAAGATGTGATAAAAATACAAGCTTCTTAAAGCTAATCCTAGGAATATTCTTTACATATAGGGATGTTGGCGAGCTCTTCTGTGGCAAAAACTCCAAGCGGCCGGCGTAAACAACACCGATTTCGTCGGTACCCTTCCCCCCCAAGGCTGCGGCTTCACCTACGACGGAGACAACGACGGTCATGGAGGCTACCTTGCCACAGGAATAGTATCCAACAACAATCTCCCAGGCTGGTTAGCGTATTCCCAACCGGATATTGTCCAAATGATGCTCGGCACCAATGACGTCTGGTCTGGTCTTGCAACCTCCACTATCCTCACAGCATACACTACTCTCATAGGACAAATGCGAGCACAGAACCCATCGATGACAATTCTAGTTGCGAAAATCACACCAATGACACCATCTGGTTGTACGACATGTGAAACCGGAGTAGAAGCTTTAAATGCAGCTATTCCTGGCTGGGCAGCTAATCTAACCACAACGAAAAGTCCTATTTCAGTCGTGGATTGTTGGACGGGGTATGATACTGCGACTGACACTGGGGATGGAGTTCATCCTACCGAAGCGGGGAATACGAAATTAGCAAATGATTGGTTTACACCGTTGAGTAGTGCTATTGTTAGAGTTGGGGGCGGGAGTGTGGTTACCACGACAGCGGTGGGGACTACTACTTTGGTTACGAGTACGACGAGTACGAAGGTTAGTTCGACAACGACGACAGCCGGAGTTAGTAGTTCAACGAAGACGAGCTCGAGTAGTGCGTCTACGGGGACAGGAGCGGTGGCCCCGATTTGGGGACAGTGTGGTATGTTTATTCTTTTTTTTTTTTGGAATTTTCTATTAGGTAGAAGTCTTTTGGTGGTTTGGAATGGAATGGAATATGCTAATTTTTGGTTTTCGTAGCTGGGAATGGATGGACTGGACCAACTGTTTGTGCGGCGGGAAGTACTTGTACGTACAATAATGCTTGGTATAGTCAATGTCTTCCAAATTAGTATGGTAATGAAATGGTGAGATGTCTTAGCGAGTTGGGGAGATTGTATATAGGAGAGAAGGAAGATTGTACATACGAATTTCCTATAGCTTATAAAATGAGTTCTTATGATTGATGAAATAGAAACCTTGGTTTTTGAAATTTATATTAGGTATGGGAGGATCTAAGTAGGCAGCCCTTCTTGGATTAAAACGTGATGGATTTTCGATTTAAGATATAAAAAGAGCTATATTACTTTTGATTATTATATTCTATCTTACTTGATATTATACTTCGCGACCCTAATTTTTATACTATATTATAAGCTTAGCCATGAATGCACACTTTATTACGTAACATTTAGACCGTTTCTATAATTTATAAATTTATGAATTAGCTTAATTGTTATGATTGCGATATATCAAGCGTTACCTAACCTTAGGATTCTAAGTTCTAAGAGGATAAAAAGGAGTTGTACAAAGAAACTAAAGCCTAGACTATCTTATTCTTATAACAATTTTGTCGGGATAGACGCTACCTACAAGAACTAACTAGCACTTAGGCTTATAATAGGCCCGTGGTAATTTTCACTTTTCTAGACGATAATTAGATTTATGTAATACCAGTAAGCGCCGCTGTCCGCAATTCTACAGTTGATTATGTTAGCGCCTGCCAAGTTAGCAAGTCGCTAGGTGATAAGGAAAAGGGTTTTACAGGTAGCGATTCAAGGGTGGGCATGACTCTATTAGAACACTATATACTAATCAAAAGATAAGTAGTCAGATAATTTCGAATTGTATCTTAACTGTCGTTCTACTCATGGAATATAAATATTAATCTTTGCTATACTTCCTCTCTTAATTTACAAAAGGTGTTTTCGTCAACGTAGTCTAATTCAAGGTTCTCTACTGGTAAAAGAAAGTCTTTTCCCAGTGGGCGGTTTTGGTCCTTAAAAGGTGGTAGAATGGATTTTATTAAATCCCTAGAAGGGAGACTCCTTTTCTCGAGTAAACCCATTCCTAATACTTCATGTCAAATCATGATGCTTTCGAAGGTGATATATTCTCGGCGGCGAATATGAAACCAACTACAAACTAGACTTTTGACAGAGTAAATAGTTGTAAAATCGAGTAGAAAATTATTAGATTTTAGCTGTTTCCTCCTTTTTGATTAGAGAATTTCAAGAGCCTTCGTAGCTTCTTCATGGCTGAAAAAGCGGATGAACGTAGTTTGTTCTTTGTCCGCGTCGGAGAGAGGGACGAAGCTATTATCGTCGAAGATTAAATCTTGAAATACCTCTTGCCTCAGTGTTGCTATTGCGGTTTAATCATCTGCTGGGTTGAGAAAATAGAATCAAATTAGCAAATAGATAGTTCAAATATAATAATAACATTACGTATCCTGCTAATGTGAGATCTATCTTTATCGGAGCGATCCAGAAGAAATGTTTCCTCATCGCCTCCAAACTTCAATAAGGGTATGTCTCGCTTTGTATCGTGGAGAATAGAAATATCCTCTTCGATTTTGTTTTCAAGGGTTAAGCTCCGGCTTGGGTCTTCCATTGTGTTATTAGAGTTTCGATATGTCGTCACTATCGTGTTATAAAATTTGATAAGACTCAGGAGTAGAGAGGGAAAGACGGTGTAGTTGTAGACTAGTAGTATTTTCAATGAGTCAACTGACTAGAACGGCTTTTCAATAAATCTTTACCTGATATTGTGAATAAAGTGTCAATTCATTGCTACGAATTATCATAATAGTTCTATTTTATCAAGCGCTAGTAAGGTAACTATATACGCAACATTCATCGTAGGGAGAGGGTGAATTACTAGGCTGACAGCTACCGTTACAGATATCTCGAAATAAGTGTAGATTTGATTCTAGCCAAAAAGAAACCCCCTTTCAAACACAAGAGTAACAACCCTGAAATCTAAAAGTTGAATTTAATAACAATATGTTTGTGATAGATAATATACACCGGAGCTTAAGTCAAGGAGAACTCTGCAACGAGCCACGTAATGCTTCGCCAAGTAGCATACAACAGACATGACATTTGAATCACCACTCATCATCCTTGAAACCCGTAGCCTCAGTATCATGAGTATCCTCGCCAACCTGACTGAGTAGCTTATACCTCGAAGGTTTAAACGGCCACCGTTCCCACGCGTCCACCATCTCCTCAATCATCTCCATTGTCAAGACCCGAGCATTCATCATTTCAATATCGAAAGATCCTCCTTTCGAAGGGTCAGTCAGGGTAGGACATTCCTGAAGGAACCAATCACAAACGCCTGGTGCGAGCATGTTCAGAGCCCTCTTGAGATTTACTGTGGGACTCATATATAATCGAGCAAGTAAGTACTCAAGTATATCATAATTTTCCGGCCAGTTTCTAGCAAGAACCGGCCAGACTTCTCGAGGTTGGATGTCAAGGAGTGTCATTTCTTTTGCAGGAAAGAACTCGTCGGCCCTAACTCTTAATGGTTCAAATCGTCGGCGGTCCCAGGAGAGAATAGGTGGATCCGTTTGGATAGACCGAGCATTATCAATCATTGATTGGGCTGTTTGTTGAATATCGATTTGAAGACCAAGCACCCTTTCTCTCCATTTTCTACTGCGTTCTAGAACCTTTTCTTTTCGGAATTCTACGACTGTGCTACTACATCCGATGAGGTCCTTTTGTAACGCAATAATGTCATTTAGCTCTTTTATTAGTTCATCACCTATCTCAGCCCGGGCTGCTCGGGTTATTTCCCACGTGTTTCGGGTTGGCTTCTTCTTTTTCTTGGGATCACCATCTTCGCCATCGTCGTTATTTTCATCCTCTTCAATCTCGGGTGGAAGCTGAGGCTGCGACCTTTTTGTTGCTTTTTTGAAGCTTTTAGGATCCGCCACACGAGCCATTAGTTCGCTTTCTCGTCCAGGAGGAGTTTTAAGACCAAGTTTCTTCATTCTTTCAAGAACCTGTTCTAGAATCATGGCTTCGATTTTATCTGTTCTGGGCGTTCGACGATCGAGCTCAGTTGTAGAAGCAATCTCTTCAACACGCGCGCAGACTTCTGTTTGAACCGCTGCCTTCTTGCGTTTGACAATATGCTTCGGAAGAAAGCTTCGGCCATCCTCGTCGTTTATCCATATCAACATGCGTGTTAGACCGTAACGGTTGAATAGCGATTGAGTGCGGATAGCATGTAGAAGTTGATGGATGACTAAATTTGCTAAGGAAGTGAAATTACCGAAGGGTTTTCGAGGATGGTTTCCTAGATGGGCTACTACGAGTAGTGTATTATTAGGAGTGCCAAGAGTGGGATCCCCATGCACCAGAGTTTTCTGTTCTGGAAGGTATTCCGGAGTCAAAATCTGTCCTAGATCTTTCCATAGAAGTCCGCTACGTGGGATTAGGTGATACGTCGAATTTGGTGCGTTGACTAGAGGATCTAGTATTGGCTTATAGACAGCCGCATCGGGCTCCATAAGAATATGATTGCGTGGTTTGACAATATCATGAAGCTTTCTGGACCACAGTCCCACGCCAGGGTTGATATCAATGATATCACAACCTGTATGCTTCAGGAGTGAGGGTTTGAGAAATTCCAGTGCATCATCTAACATTATGAGCAAAAGTTTTCAGAGGCAGGTGCATGACTTACTGCATAATTTCTCACTGACTACGTTAATCCGGCTTCCATCTCCTTTGCCTTTTCTTTTCTTGGCTGCGGTTATTATGGTTCTGGAAGCTGTTGGATCTTTATGAGGGTAGGCCCATTTAAGAAATTCGAGGGGATCATTGATCAATTCATCGGTCCACCCAGGAGGAGGACCTGTATCTTCAGGCATACCGCCTCTTGGCCCATACGGGCCTCTTGGACCCCTCATTTTGCGCTTGTTATATGGCAGCAACAATTCTTGTTGAAGAATAACATCTGCCATTGGATCCCTTTTGCGAGGGCTTCTACGTCGGGTCACTTTCACGGGGAAAGTTACCTGTTCCATGGTTGGTGTTTGCTCCTGGTGTCCAGTCACCTCCGGCTTTACTTCTAATACTTTCTGTTCCGTAGTCTTAGGGACTGCCGTTTCACTTGGAGCCTTCTCTATGACTAGGAATGGGGCTTCCGCTCCTACTGGTACCTGGCCCTCGGTTGCTGATGCTGCTACCGTTGCTTTGGATGCCCTCTTGTTGCCTGGTTTTGGATCCAAATCCATCGCCACCGCTGGTGCCTCGTCTTTACTCGTTAGCGATTTTGCCTTTGCTGGGCGCCCTTTCTTCTTCACTGGTGCTGCATCTTTGGTTGTTAGTAGTCCTGCCTTTTTTGGGCGTCCTTTCTTTTTCATAGGTTCTGGGTCATCATCTAGCTCCACTACAGGTGCCTCATCTTTGCTCGTTGACGATTTTGCCTTCGCTGGGCGTCCCCTTTTCTTTACAGGTGCTGCACCGTTGGTTGTTAATGAATCTACTTTTGCTGGACGCCCCCTTTTCTTTACCGGTGCTTCATGGTTGGTTGTCAATAAATCTGCTTTTGCTGGACGTCCCCTTCTCTTTACTGGCGTTGGTTCCACCTCCAGATCCCCGGTCGATACTGAACTTTTGCTAGCTGAAAGATTTGTCCCTGCCGCAGAAGCTGTTTTGTTTTCGGGAGCTGGTTCTTCAGATCCTACTGATGGGCTCGGTTCTGGTTTCGAGGCCTTCTTCCTTCCTGGTAAATTCGCCTCTCGAAGAAAAAGTGATTGATGTAACCCCCTGTTATGGTACCAAAAAGGGGGAGCTCGGAGCCGTGCGAGTCTGCATGCCGCGAACCCGCTTCGCAACATCAATATACTCTCAGTCGTCCCTCTTCTGGCTTTGGTTGAGAGAAGTAAAGTACAGCGATAGGATGTGTATGAAGTTGGTGAGAGCAATTGGAAGACTTCTTGACTTGTATTCACATAGAAAGTGCTGTAAAGTGAGCAGACGAGGTAGTGATTGTACAGAGAGCCTGCTTGAGGTTCAATGGACTCGACAACGTGTGGATTAGGATCTTATGCTTCACTCACTCAACTACAAAAATTATATTCTCGGGCTGGAAAAACCTAGGCGGCGTACGGAACAATACCCCTGTCGCGGCAGTCGGCTGCCGGCGGACGCTAAGATTTCAGAGGTAGCCTTGTCTGTCCCATTCATCTGACGTCCTCTAACCTCGACAGGCACCAGGAACTCAGCAACCGCGTCTTGCAACTTCTCCCTTCTCTGTTGCACATCGCCCCCATGGAATCGATTTCTTGAATGCCATCCGCAGTCAGTACAACGCACCATCCTCCAGAACACGCTCCATAACCTCCAAATCCCACCATGGCGGGGTCGACCGTTCAAGTTTCAAAGCCGATGACGGTGAGGGAGATATCGGCCAAGGCGCAAGACTACCAACTCGACCCCCATATTGCCCTCAAGATCTACCTACGCACCGCAGACGCGCTTCTAAAAGAAGCAAAAATCTACAATGACGAGGAGAACGACCAGCAGGCGTACCTACTATTGATGAGATATGCCACTTTGATCACCGAAAAGCTCCCCTACCATCCAAGCGCAAAAGAACCTGAGGCCCGGTTAGGGTTGAAAGCGAAGCAAAAGACGATCCCCTCGGTTCTAAGCACTCTAGAGGTCCTACAGCCTCGAATCAATGCGCGCTACGAGGCATGGCAGAAGAGAATGGAACAAAGGAGGGAGGTAAGCCAGGGAGGAGAGGGTGAACGTCGATCGCAATCAATTTCACGCGCGAATCTTGCCGAGTTTGATCCTGCTATTGCAGGAAACTCCCATACAGTGGACGCGGCAGGCAATAGCCAATTAGCGGTGAAAATTGCGCACCGCGAGTTTAGCAGAAGAGATGCAACGCGAAGGGCGATTCGGCAGGCAGGAGTTTCGGACCAGGAGGAGCATGAAAGGAGAACTGCCGGCCTCTGGGACGACTGGGAAGCGGCACTCTCTAACGATAGGTCAGCCCTAGATGATGATGAGATGCGGAGGAACATGGAGGCTTCAAGACGTAGAATGGATGGCTCGCACGATAGCGCATTGGAGGGGCCAAGAAGGAAATTGACGAAGTCACGGAAGTCTTCACCTCAGAGGACTACTGAGTTCCGCTATCCGTCGATACACAAGTCACAGCCACTCCAAGTCGACACTTATGATTTGCGAGGGCGTCCACCACCACCAGGAAGACCACAAATACCCCCCAGACCTCCGAAGGAGGGTGACGAAGGCTCTATGATAGAGCCAGCTATACCGGCACGCCCAGAGAAAGGGATCCCTGAGACCCCTGACACAGCCATGTCGGAACAGGTCGAAAACTATGTTTTTAGGCCATCCGCCTACCTCGAAAATGGCCAACCCCTCCGAACAGTTTTTCTCCCACCAGGAGTTCGCAAGGAGTTCTTAATGCACGCAGAAGCCAACACACGGCGAAACCTAGAAACATGTGGTATGCTCTGTGGAACTTTAACTTCGAATGCGCTTTTTATTAAAGAGGTAGTGATTCCTGAACAAGAGAGCACGAGCGATACATGCGAGACCATTAATGAGAGTGCCCTCTTCGATTACTGTGCGAGCGAAGATCTGATGGTGCTAGGCTGGATACACACTCATCCAACCCAGACTTGTTTTATGAGTAGTAGAGATGTACATACCCATTGCGGATATCAGATCATGATGCCTGAGAGTATTGCGATTGTTTGCGCCCCGAGCAAGAATCCTTCGTGAGTAGGATATTTCCGCCCTCTGTCGCCACCATTGACGTTGCTGCTGACAGGTTCTAGATGGGGCATTTTCCGCTTAACCGACCCCCCAGGAATGCAATGTGTGAAAGAGTGCCAAAATACAGGACTATTCCATCCCCATGCCGTACAGAACATCTACACGGATGCCACTAAGCCTGGCCATGTAATGGAGCTCGAGGGGTTGGCATTCAAGGTTACTGACTTGAGACCGATATGAAAGATCGGCAGAGACATTTTATACCCCACGCGTTTGTTGTCCCAGGACAACTCATCTAACTTAAGAAGATCAACCAGATCTTCATATGTATTTTGCAACGATCTGCTCTTCTCTAGCTTGTTTGCTTTTGCTGAGGGGAAGTGGGCTTGGTGCGAATACCCAGTACGTACTCGCATATGCATTTGCTTTTTTGCACAGCGCTGGAGTTTTTGGGCATGGTATGACATTTGACGGCATGTTAGCTGAGAAGAAAGGAAAAGATAAAAGGAAATAAAAGTGTAGAGCCGAGCCGACTCGCTCATATATCGTGAGATATTTCTCCTAAACCCGAGAATGGCTATAGGAAGAGATACGACATTTTTGTAATATTTATATTTCCAAAAAATAAAGATATCTGTTGATAATAGTTGATTCTATTACTAAGCCCAGCCAAGCATCAACAATACCCCTTAATCGTTTTTGTTTGTGATTTGATGTGCCTCTTTCTAGTAACATTTGAAGATGTTAAGAAGTGAGAGGTGTTTTGTCGTGGAGTTAGCTCTTGAGTTTAAGGTGAACTCTTGGTATAGGGGGTTGATTTATACCGTTGTCGAGTTTGGTGCGGAGTATTGAGACATAGGTGTGGGGAGCCAAGTATTGATCCTCATACAGAGGGGATCGTACACAGAGGCTTGCCTATCAGACTACACCTATTTGATCAAGTAGGTCTAGACCGCATCCCCACCTATATATAGCCTTACTTTCCCCTTTCTATCGGAAACCAGACAATACATTGATTTCCTTCAGACTTCACTTCCTTCCATTCAAGCAAATACCAAGTGTAGAGTTCAGAGTGGACTTCCAAGTGACGTGTGCCGGGTATCGAGTATGCCAGAGATATTTTGAGGATGAATTAGGTGTTACTAAGGCCCCGAGTATGGAAGATTTTGCTGAAAGGTCTTCTGCTGCTATCACATTATTGAAAACAGCATCGAGTTTTTTGTGCTGGAGATTTTTTTGGTTTTAGCGTTTGTTTGCTCTTGGTAGGGATTGCTGGTTGTGCTAGATTGACACGAGGTGAATTCGTTGGTGCAGGATTGGGCTGCTGGGCTTTCTCTTTTGCGTGGAAAGGATGCGACGCTGTTGGTGGTGAGGAGGAGATGGGTTGCTGTGGGGGGAAAAGGAGTAGTGAGGTAGGAGGTAACTGTGACCTAAAAGATTTCATTGGTGCGAGGACTTATAACAATAGCTAGGGGAATGTTCTTAAGGAGAATGCCTCGACGGAGGGGGTAGGAGACAAAAAGTGTGCAACAGGACGGATTGGAAAAGACTAATTTTTGAGCACACTTTAAATCCTGTTAAGGATTTCCGCTAGCAACGAAAGAAGAGGAGTACAGTACTTCATTGTTAAGCCCACGAGATGAGAGCTTGAGTCTTGATTTGAAGACATATTGATAGAGACAGAGATATACTTCGAAAAGTTGGCGGAACAAAGGACAGGCAAACACTGAAATACTAAAATACGGATTACCGAGACAGCGAATAGAGAAAGTGCAGCAAGAAAGCTCTGCTCTCGGCATGCTTATATTTTATTGGTTAAACATGCATTAAGAACTTTGGGAGTGTTGTCCAAACTTGTGCGTCTGATGTCTACGGTGTCTATGGTCCCATCTAGCGTGATTCTTAGATTAACGACGGGGGTCCTCTTAAAAACTAGAGTACTCGGCCACCCTCCAGAGCCTTCGTATGCTATAGCGGGGGAACCAAGGTCACTAATCACTCTGCGCTCATGTAGGACGCAGCCTGATTGTTGTGGTCTTGATTCGTTGTTGATTCTATCCTACGTCATGCCTTGGTGTTGAAGCTTAAGTATGCCAAGGTCAAGTGCATGGACATGTGAGTAATCACACGACCATGCGCCGGTCGGGTCGCATATCGATTCCCATAGCGATTCCCAACCGTACCAACAATAGCCTTTATCTACTCAGCTCTAGGGATGATCCCGTATAGTTCCGTCTCCTGTCGATTATCCATTTTAGAAATTCAATATTTTGATGTCTTACATTGTAGCAAGCATACGATAGATGGTATAGTTCCGTCTCCTGTCGATTATCCATTTTAGAAATTCAATATTTTGATGTCTTACATTGTAGCAAGCATACGATAGATGGTATAGTTCCTTTTAATTTATGCAATCCCACGAGCAGGCTATAAGGGAAGGAGTATAACCGACCCGGATGAGCTAGCTTGCAGGATTTTATCACTTAAAGATGTTATTCAGGGGTATAGAATAAGAAGCCAACAGCGCGCGGCTTGGCAGGCGTTTTCCACCCCTAACAACTGGTGAAACGTGCATGTGTTGGAATTACTACTTCGACGCTTTGACGGTATATGATTATCGCGAATTGAGTCTGCTTATTATATAGTTAATTCTATTCAATCGATAATTTTCTGCTTTGGGCTTGAGCGATACGGTTAGTAATTAATTTTATCGATATAAAAAGGCCATATGTAGGAAAAGTCAGGACTCCCTCAACAAAAAAAAAAATCTTAGCCCTGGCAGTTCCCCTGACCAGCTGAATGCTAGCTTTGTGTAACGTTCGTGTCCCAATAGGATTTAATGAACATGGATGGGCAAGATCTCGATCGCGCTTGGGCTTTTTGTCTAGGAGTGCTTTTGCAAACCTTTGTATTTTTTTGCTGGCTTTTTGAGTTTCTCTAATCCTTAGCACTACATCGAGACAACTCCAAAAATACTTTGTTTCTTCCTTTTACCACACTGATACGATGGGGTCCGTAAGACAAATATGCGTGATGCTCGGATTCCCACATGCTTCTATCAACGATTCTAATATATTCTTGGAGAAAACCCGAAAATGGAGAAAGATCTACTTATCAAAACTCGGTGAACCAATAGCAAGACAACTTCTCTATAGCAACACGTCAGATCTCAAATTATTGGAAAATATGGCCCAAAGTTTTCTCGATGATAAAGGTAATGGCGATCTATTCTGGTCTCAAAAGCGAGCCTGGAACTATGGAGCTGATGATTCAACATTGCAATTCCCTCGAGATCGTGCAAAGTAAGTCTTATCATAACAGTTTCTCTATCACTTGTCAAAGACCCTAATTTCATACAGAATTGTCGACCTCTTAAAACAGCTCTTCTCGAAGCAGAGTAGATATGCATACAGTAACTCAAGGTGGTACGGAGATTCAGAGTACCAATCGAGTGAGGGTCGGGTCTCAACAAGTTCCAGTGAGGGTATGGCAACACGTAGTCAGAATTTGGCCAAGGAGCTTTCGAACGACCCAGATCATATCCCCCTAAAGTAGGTTTTATACTCAGTTGTATCATGAGGTATTACGATGCTAACAGCTCATAGTTTAACACCACCAAAGCACGCAAAGACCTTTAAGAATCAAACGCTGTCTGAAGATTTGTTGTCTCATAACCACCTTAGTTATTCCGTACGTGCTATACGATTCTTTCCCCAAAAAGTTGAATTATGCAAACTAACCGTGCCTAGGAGGCTGATCAAAACCCGACCACAATAAGCTCAAATAAAAGGCCCCAATCAGCCATAAGTCCCCACGATTCATCTCCGAAGAAAATGAAAATGATTAATCACATCGCAAGTCCCCTGGGACAAACACATCGGAAACTCGAGCTAGGGAATATCCCCGACGGAGCTACAGAAAGCGAATTCGAAGAGTATTGCGACCTCCTCGGTTCGACTAAGAACAACGAGGGTTTAAGTACTATAAGTGCAGAGATTCAGGAGGACCCTGAGCCCGCAGCATCTAGTGTCTTCGGCTCGACGGTCACATCTAATACACCTCCTTACGAATCACTACGGACAATTTTGGACAATGCCAAAGTGACAAAAGCAAGCACCAATCCTAAATCAAAAGCCGCTTTTAATTCGATGCGAAATCCGAGTATGTCGAAGCCCGTTTCATCGCTCCCAAACAGCACAACGGAACCAGAGGAAAAGTTTTCTGGGGAGAAAGATACCATTTCACCGAGTGTTCAACCACCTTACATTTCAATCTATCAGAGGGGTGTATCGGATCCTTCGCCTGGGCAGGATCAAGACGTGAGATCTCCTATCTCAGAGACTCCCAAGCCCCTTGACAATTATACAAAGACTTCTACTCTATCAAGGTCCTCGTCCCTTCAAGTGGCAGTTGGAACAACACAGCCATCATCCAGTGCCCGCCAGGGAGTCGAAATCTGGCTTTGGATCATCACCAACTCACCTATCTACACTGAAAAATACTGGGAGTCGGGAACTATGAAAGGGTCACTTCTTCACACATTCTTAGAGCATATTTCAGAGTTCACCGGTAAATCGCACATCCAAAGCATCAAAATGACTCTGAGAACTCCTACCTCACAATTCGAGGTGATGATTTTAAAAGGGCAAGAAGACTTGTGGAGCTCCGCGAAAGAACGCTTCAACAAGAGGATAAAGAATGCAGCAAAGGAAAGAAGAGAGAAGGGCCAGATGCACATGTCCTTCGACATTATGATTGAGCCTGTGTATGAACAAATTGAGGAGATGAGTGAAGCTGTAGATGACGATGGGGAAGATTTTCTATAAGCGACTTTGACTTCGAGACCCTTAACTCTAAATCTTTGGTCATGTGGGGCTTGCGCTTTTCATTTTATTTTTAGAATTTAGTGATAGTTCTTAGATTTCATATACCAAAAGATACGGTTAATTTTAGCTGTTGCGGATGAGTTAATAAACAGTTGGTGGAAGATAATAGGGGGAAATTAGGCTCGTAAGTGAGACTAATCATGTCCCCTGTAAGCGCCTTATGTAGAGCGAAATTTTCTTCCTCTAATTATCTAACACAATCCATGCTTAATATTAATCTTCACGTAACATCTGTGACTTCTACACTATCTAAAGCCTAGGTTATCTACTAATAGCAATTCTAGGCTACCGCCACTATTAGGGGGTAGAAGTGTTCTTCTTTAAAAGGGGTTTATGCCCGCTTAGAGGAAAGTTATTCGGCGTCCTAGTTTTTAATAAATAATTTACATTCTTAAGAATTATCTTTCCCTTAGGAGTTTTATCCCCCTTTGTATTTCTCTCTTAATTCGTAGGTTTTAGCACTATAGGCAAGTGCTTAGTATAGTCTACTAGAGGTCACCGCCGTTCAGATCACGTGACTATCATATACGCTTCCAATGTCACGTGCAAAGTTATGTAAGATCCTGTGCCCCGGCATTTTTAACAGGTGGTGTGATACGTGATTAATCACCGAATCCTCGGGCCGATTAGTTCTTTAAGGGTATATATAAACTTAGGTACTGTCGTAGCGTTAAGGAAAGGCTTCCTAATCTTAAAGGGAAACGATATCTAATTTAGCTTAAATATATTAAGTTTAATTAAGAGATTTTTAAAAAGAAAAAGTATAAAAACGAAGGGATTTAGGCATATGTTTTATAAAGTGTGCTCGATGTCACGGCTCACGTGATTAAAGGACCTTAGGCTTAACTAATAAATGGCTTATTAGAAGTAGAACCGAAGTTATATAATAACGTTAACTAATAAAGAGTCTAATATAACCTTAGAACTTTAGGAGTCTAAAGGACTCTAAGAACCTATAAGATATTAAGAGTTTAAAGGCTTTAAGACTTTAATAACACGAAGGCTTTATATAAGTAATAATATTTATATACTTAAATAAGAGCTTTATACTTAACTTAAAATAGTAATATATACTTATTACTATAATAATACTTATTAAATAATTATTATATAAACTATAATATATTAACCTTTATCTAAAGACTTATATTTAAGAAGTTAAATATCTAAACTTAACCTTTTAAATAAACTAACTTTATAATTATTATATTATTATAATAATAATAATTAAGATAGCTATTATATTTTAAGTATTAATAAGAGGTATTAGTTAATATATTAATAATAAGATCTACTTTATAACCGCTTTTAATAGCTTATAATAGCTATTTTAATTATTATTATTATAATAATATAGTAGTTATAAAGTTAATTTACTTAAAAGGTTAAGTTTAAATACTTAACTTCTTAAGTATAAGTCTTTAAATAAAGGTCGATATATCGTAGTTTATATAATAATTATTTAATAAGTGTTATTATAATAATAAGTATATATTACTATTTTAAGTTAAGTACGAAGCTCTTATTTAAGTATATAAACATTTTTATTTATATAAAGTCTTTATATCTTAGATCCTTTAAGATCTTAGATTACTTAAGTAATAAATCGTTTTAAACCTATATAGGTCTAAAGAGGTCTAAAGAGGTCTATTATATAACCTCGGTTTTACTTTTAATAAGCCTTATTCTTTAATTAAGCCTAAGGTTCTTTAATTATATAAGTCGTAATACTATCTCTTATTCTTTTTAATATCGTCTTAACGCTTAAATTATAACTAAGGAAATTCTTATAAAAATTTAAACGCTTTCTTTTATTTTATTATACTACTTATTTTACGGTTTTAAAAAAATAGCCTTAATCTTTTCTCTTATAACTTAAAACCTTTAAGACGATTTAAAAAATATAAAAAGCGTCTAAAGTTAGTTATCTTTATTAAAAACTTTATTTCTTATATTATTATATCTTCTTATTCTTATTATTAATAAGTGGCTTATTTTTATATTATAATAAAAAAGAGTTCTTTTTATTATAATAAGTATATATAGCGTAAATATAAATATAATATTAAAAGGCCGTCTACTTTTAATATAGCCTTAGTTTTTAAAAAGCTTTATCGTCTTTAAGCTAAGAAAAAAAAGGCTATAATAAAGATCTTTTAACTTTAAAAATAATAATAATTAATATAAAAGCGTATTAATAAGATATTAACTCGTGGCCTTAAGACCTTAAATAAGTTAAATACTACGAAGGAAAAAGAAGAGCGCGAGAGAAAGAAGCGAGAAGAAAGAGAATAATAAGAGCGTAAGTAATAAGCGAGATATTACGATCTACGTGATCTAAGACCTTAGGCTTAATTAATAAGAAAGCCTCTTAATAATAAAACTTATAATTATATAACGTTATTAAAAGGAATATATAATAAAGTCTAAAAGTATAAAGCTAGATCTATAGACCTTTAATCTATAGACTTAGCTCTAAGACCTAAGACTTTAATATAATATAAAGGCTTTATATAAGTAATAATATTTATATACTTAAATAAAAGCTTCGTGCTTAACTTAAAATAATAATATATACTTATTATTATAATAACTATTTAAAGACTTATTAAACTAATTATATCGACCTTTGTTTTAAAGACTATACTTTAAAAGTATAAAATCTAATCTTAAACCTTTTAAGTAAACTAATTAATAAATTAATATATTATTATAACTTATTAATTAAGACAGCCGTTATACTTTAAATATTATTAAGAAGCATTAATTAATATATTAATAGTACTTATTATATTATTAAAAATAGCTAGACTAGCTTTATTAAATATTAAGATAATAAGAGCTTTTAATACTATTAACTTTATATAATTAGTTAAGGTCGCTACTTTATTAATATTCTTTAAAGAACCTTTTAAAGTTTAAGAATATATTATAAAGCTTAAGATCTATATCTTTTATAATAAGGAATCCTTTATAATAAAGGACTTAAAGGTTATTTTTATTATCTTATATCTTATTAAATTTATATTCGATTAAATTAAAACATTTTTAAATAACTATTAGACCTATAAGCTAATAAACGATTATAAAGAAGATATATAATAAATCTTTTAAGATTTTAAAAAGTACTTATAAGTACTACGTAACTTATATAAGAAGATAAATAAAAAAGAAAAAGTAGTTTATAAAATAAGCAACTTATAAATAAATGGCTCTTTTTCTTAATACTTAGCTTTATTTTTATAATATAGCCTAAGGGTTAATTAAAATAAAAAGACACTTTAAGATTATTTTTATTAAAAGCTATTAAATAGCTTAAAAGATAAGCTTATATAAAAAGATAAACCCTTAATATTATAAGAATTAGTAGATTTATTAATAAATATCTAAATAAGACTATAAGAATAATAGTTAAAAAAGAAAGAAGTTAATACTTCGAATTATAAAAATAAAAGGCACTTAGTAGTTATTATATAAGTAAGAAGGAGCACGTTATAAAAAGAAAGAAAACCTTAATAATAATAATAACTATAATTATAAGAATAAAAATAAAGAAAGAAAGATAAATATTATAATTATAAAAAGAAAGGCTATTATATTAAAGAATATAGATAACTTAAGCGATAAATCGTAATTATAATTAAATTAATACTAAGAAAAGCACGACTTTTAAAGAAAACGCTCGCTTATATTATTATAGCTTTATTAAAAGAAGACTTAGCTAACACTTTTTAAGAACTTATAAACTAAATTAAGGACTAAGAGAATAATAAACGAAGCGTAATATTACCCTCGCTTAATAATAATGATTTTTATAAAAAATAAGCTAAGGAGTATATATTAAAGCCTTTTACTTAAGAATAAATAAAAGACTAAGCTTATATTATAATAATTATAAATAGCTTTAATAATAAACTTATAAAACCTTAGCTATTAAAAAAGAAAGTATTTAACGACGTTTATACCGCTTATAATAACCTAAAGAACTAGATCTACTATATAACACACGCGTGTATTATTTATATAAAAGCTAAAGAACTACGAAGTTATTAATTAGAAGTATAAACTAAATAAGTAATAAATAAAGAATAAGCCTAGAATTATCGCTTATAACTAAGTAATCTTTATAACGACTACCGCTTTATTAACTTTAATATTTATAATATTTATTAAATTAATTATATCTTTAATAAATACGAAAAATATAAATAAAATAAGATCCTTTATAACTACGTACTATCTTACTTAGTTCTACTCGCTTAATATATTAATAAGAAACTAAAGTTAAAAGACTTAGTTTCTTTAGCTAAAAGCTAATAAAAGAACTAAAAAAGATATCTTAACGATTTATTAATATCGCGGCCGAAGTATATATTATAAGACGTTTATTTATTAATATCTTTTTATATATTAAAAGTAAAAAAGTAATTAGACTATTAAACTTAAGAATAAAAAGGAACTTTATTAATTAAAAGTGGTTTAAATAATAAGGCTAAAGACACGTTTAAAAAGCAACGTTATATTAGCTTATAATAATAAAGAAAGAAGAGATAAAGAAAGTCTTATTTTAAATAAAACCTTTAAAAGTAGAGCTTAATAAAAGAACTATAGCGTTAACCTTTAATATAATATTAGTAGTTAAAAACATTATATTAAAAGACCTTTAATTATAATAAAAAAACCTAGATATAGATTAAAAGAATTAATAAATTAATTAAAAAGAACTTATAACTTTAACTTATAAGAAATTTAAGGCTTACTTAAAGCTATAAAGAACGAACCTTTTAAATAAAATTATAATAATATAAATTAAGTAAAAAAAAGATAAATAACTTAATTAACTACTTAAAATTTTTTAATTATATTAAGATATATTTATAAAACTATTAAATAACTATATATTATTATAATACTAATTATAAAACTATAAGATCTTATTAAAAGAAAGAAAGAAACTAACTTACCTTTTAATATACTTATTATTAAAAAACGAAAGAGAAGTACTTAAGAAGTATATTAATACTAAGCTAAAGAAGGGATATATTTAATTATTTAAATTATTAATTAAATACTTTATCTTATTTATTTTAAAAAAGAATAAAAAACTATAATTATATATTAATTATTAATAACTTAATAATATTATTATTAAAGATAAATATATATTACCGCTTATATTAAATCTTAAGAATCGGTTAAATAAAGTAACTTAGTTTATATAACTAGACCTTATAAATATATATAGCTTAATAAAAATAAAAAAAGAAGAAAAATAAAAAACGGCCTTTTAAACTAAATATAGATATTATAAATATATAGTTATATTATTTAGCTTAATAAACGCACTTACTACTTTTTAAACATTAGTTAATAATATATTATAAAAATAACTTAATATTTTTATAATAATATATTTAAATAATATCTTTATATTCTTTAAGACCTAAGAATAACACGTGTTAAACGTTTATTAAGTCTTTAAAAAGCTTTAAAAAAAGCATTTAATAGCTTTATTAAAAAAAAGTGAATTTTATTAAAAAGAAGTCACCTTCTTAGGTTTTAAAGTTAATTAATAAGAAGTATTAATAAAACTTATAAAATATAAAGCTATTAAAAAATAACTAAAACTTATTATAATAAAAAAAGTATAAGAATTTTTAAGATTTTATAATTTTTATTAAAGTTTAATTAAAAGATATTTAAAAATTATAATTTTACTTTTAGATTTAATAAAAAAAGATAAGAAATAAGAATTTAAAAATATTTAAAAGAAAGTATTTTTTAAACTTAAATCGAAGTTTAATAAAAATTATATTATAATAATATTTAATTTAAAAAGGCCTAAAATAATTAAAATAAATATATTAAATATCGTTATTAAAGTAATATATAATTAACTTAATAAAAAAAATAAACTAAGACTAATAGCCTTTTATTTAAAAAAGCTCTTATTAATAAAACTTAATTATAAAATATATAATAAGAAATTATTAATAATTATATAAGTAATAAATAAATAAAAACATTACTTTAAAAAAGTAAAGTATTAAGTTATTATTTATTTAAATTATTAAAACCTTATATACTTTATTATTATAAAGTAGCTTATTAAAAGATAAGCTTATTAGTTAAAAGCGTTTTTAAAGTATAATTTCGTTATTAAATATTAAAAAGAATTAAAAAATAAAAAGGCCGACGTACTTAATAAAAGAGCTAATTATTAAAATTATTAAAAATATTAAAATATAATATTAAAAAAAACATCTTAAGACTTATAACTTAATAAAAGGATTATAATATTAAGCTTAAGAATAAAGCTTTAAAAAATAATTAAAAAGATTTTTAAAATAAATAAAAAAGATAATATAATATAAAAAATCTTAAACTATTTAATAAAACACTTATTATTTAAAAAAGCTATAAATAGATTATTATTATTTTAAAAGCTTATTTACTTATTAAAAGAACTTAAGAATTAGTATATTAAAAGAATTTATAAGTTACTACTTTATAAATACTAAGAAATTAAAAAGATAATTAAATAAGTTAATAAGGATTATTATTTTCTAAGGCTTAAATATATAATAAAAATAGTCGTCTTTATTTATAATATTTATAAAACGTTAAAATTAAAATAATATAAACTATATAAAAAACTATAATCTAACGAAGCATTATAATAAAGATAATAAATCGTTATAATAAACTTTATTATTAAACTTTTAAGATCTAAAGACTTATTTATAAAAGTATAATATAATTTAATTTTAGTTATTATTAATAGACTTATAAAGTACGTCTACTTTATATTATATTTAAAATTATTAATAATTAAATAACTTATAAATATAATTATTAAAATCGTTATTATATAATATAAAATATTAAAAGAATTTATTATAAATAAAGACAAGCTTTTTATTTTTATATTTTAATAATCTTTAGTTAATTTATTAAGAACGTATTATAAAATATTAATATTGTTTTATTTATAAATAAATAAATAAATAAAACGTATTAATTAAGTCTTAAAATAATATTTAAGATATTATATTAATTATTAATAAATAAATTAAGTAGCTTTTTTACTTATAGCTTAGTTTATATATAATAATATAATTATAAAAATAATAAAGGTTTTATTATTTAAAGTAAATTATAATTATTACTTTATTATATATTATAAACTAAAAATAATAAAAAGAAATATATATTATATAAAAATTAATATAAACTAATTAAAATAGCTTTATAAGTAATTATTTATAAATATCTAGTTTTATATTAAATAGTTAATATTTTATTATAATTAAAAACGTCTTAAAAGACTAAGACTTAAAAAAAAAAAAAAGTTTATCTTTTTAAATAAAATATTAAAATAATAAAACTATTAAATAAACTTAATTATAAAAAATTTAAATTATTTAAAATTAAAACGATCGTAAAAAAAGTTAATTATTATTTAAAACTATTAAACTATATAAAAATTAACTTAGTATTTTATATTTTCTTATTAAAACTAATACTACTTAATATATTAATTATAATATTAAAACTCTTAAAAGAAAATAAAATTATTTAATATAAAGTCGAAGTTATTATAAAATAAACTAAAGAAAAAGATAGTTAATTATTATATAAAGTATAATAAAAAAGATATATAAAATAAGACGATACTTAAAAACTAAAAGAAAACTTATAAGGTTTAAAAAACTTACTTCGCCGTTTTTAAAAGTAATAAGCCGATCTTATATAAAATTTAAAAGCGAAAGTATTTTAAAGACTATATTAAAACTAAATATAATATTTTTATACTTTTATTACTTTTTAGCCTTTTATTTTTTTTTTTTTAGCTTTACTTTATTTAATTTAGTTAAAAACTATAGACTATAATAAGTTATTTCTTTTTTATAATTATTAAATAGTTATTATTATTTTTAAAAACGAAGTATTTTTATTATAGCTTCCTTCTTTTACTTTTAAAAATAAAGCTATTATAAGATAATCGACTCTTAGTCTTCTTTATTAAAGACTTATTAATCTTAATAGTCTTATAATAAAATAGTTATATTATATTTTAATCGATATTAAATATATTTAAAACACTTAATAAACCGCTTTTTCTTAAGATTTATTATATATTTAAAACTTAACTTTTTATAATTTATATAAAAAGATATTTCTTTATTTATAAACTTAATAAAATCTATTAAGTCTTTTTATTTTTTTTTTTATAATAAGTAATAATAATAAAAAAAAAGGTAATTTAAAAGTATAAATAAGTAATATAATAATATAAAAAAAAGCGTTTATTTTTTATAATAAATTTCCTTAGTTAAACTTAAGTATTAAAACGATATTAAAAGAAATAAAAAATAATATTATAACTTATATAATTAAAAGATCTTAAGCTTAATTAATAAATAGCTTATTAAAAGTAAAACCGAAGTTATATAATAATATTAATTAATAAAGAGTTTAATATAACTTTAAAACTTTAAAAGTTTAAAAGATTTTAAAAACTTATAAAATATTAAAAGTCTAAAGGCCTTAAGACTTTAGTAATATAAAGGCTTTATATAAGTAATAATATTTATATATTTAAATAAAAGCTTTATATTTAACTTAAAATAATAATATATACTTATTATTATAATAATACTTATTAAATAATTATTATATAAACTATAATATATCGACCTTTATTTAAAGACTTATACTTAAGAAATTAAGTATTTAAACTTAACTTTTTAAATAAATTAACTTTATAACTATTATATTATTATAATAATAATAATTAAAATAGTTATTATAAATTATTAATAATTATATAAGTAATAAATAAATAAAGATATTATTTTAAAAGAGTAAAGCACTAAGTTATTATTTATTTAAATTATTAAAACCTTATATACTTTATTACTACGAAGTAGCTTATTAAAAAATAAGCTTATTAATTAAAAGCGCTTTTAAAGTATAATTTTATTATTAAATATTAAAAAGAATTAAAAAATAAAAAGGCCGATATATTTAATAAAAAAGCCGATTATTAAAATTATTAAAAATATTAAGAAGTAATATTAAAAGAAATATCTTAAGGCTTATAACTTAATAAAAAGATTATAATATTAAGCTTAAAAACAAAGCTTTAAAAAATAATTAAGAAGATCTTTAAAGTAAATAAAAAAGATAATATAATATAAAGAATCTTAAACTATTTAATAAAACACTTATTATTTAAAAAAACTATAAATAGATTATTATTATTTTAAGAACTTATTTACTTATTAAAAGAACTTAAAAATTAATATATTAAAAGAATTTATAAGTTATTATTTTATAAATATTAAGGAATTAAAAAGATAATTAAACGAGTTAATAAAGATTATTATTTTCTAAGACTTAAATATATAATAAAAATAGTTATTTTTATTTATAATATTTATAAAATATTAAAATTAAAATAATATAAACTATATAAAAAACTATAACTTAATAAAGCACTATAATAAAGATAATAAATCGTTATAATAAACTTTATTAATATAACGGCTGTCTTAACTAGTAGGTTATATTAATATATTAACTTATTAATTAGTTTACTTAAAGGGTTTAAGATTAGATTCTATACTCTTAAAGTGTAGTCTTTAAAGTAAAGGTCGATATAATTAGTTTAATAAGTCTTTAGATAATTATTATAGTAATAAGTATATATTACTATTTTAAATTAAGTATAAAGCTTTTATTTAAGTATATTAATATTACTACTTATATAAAGCCTTTATATCGTTAGATCTCTTAAGATCTTAGATCACTTAGTTAATAAATCGCCTTAGACCTATATAAGTCTAAAGAGGTCTATTATATAACTTTAGTTCTACTTTTAATAAGCCTCGCTTATTAATTAAGCCTAAGGTCCTTTAATTATATAAGTCGTGACACTATCTTTTATTCTTCCTAGCGTCGTCCTAACGCTTAAATTATAAGTAAAGAAATTCTTTATAAAAAATTAAACGCTTCCTCTTATTTTATTATACCACCTGTCTTATAGTCTTAAAGAAATAGTCTTAATCTTTCCCTTTATAACCTAGGATCTTTAAAGCGATCTAAGAAGTATAAAGAGCGTTTAGAGTTAGCTATCCTTATTAAAAGTTCTATTTCCTATATTATTATACCTTTTTATTCTTATTATTAACGGGTGGCCTAGCTTTATATTATAATAAAGGAAAGTTCTTCTTATTATAATAAATATATATAACGTGGTCGTAAATATAATATTAAGAGGCCGTCTGCTTCTAATATAGCCTTCGTTTCTAAAGAGCTTCGTCGTCTTTAAGCTAAAGAGAAGGAGGCTATAGCGAAGATCCTTCGGCTTTAAAAGTAGCAGCGGTTAATATAAAAGCGCGCTAGCGAAATGCTAACTCGTGGTCTTAAAACCCTAGATAAGTTAAATGCCTTAAAGAAAAGAGAGAAATAAAAGAGAGAGAAAAAAGAAGAAGAGAAATAATAAGAATATAAGTAATAAGCAAGGCCTGTTCTTAACGCCGCGTTTAAGTTCCTTTCTTCTTTAGACCCTTTATAAGAGGTTTTTACTTTTAATAAAAACGTCGTAGTAAGGTCTTTATATTTTATAAGTTTTTTTTTAGTTCCTAAGTGTTGTCTTATTTTATATAGCCCTTCTACCGCACCTTATATAACGGCTGACTGTTTTCTTCTTTAGCTTATTTAATAATAGCCTCGACTTTAAATTAAATTATTTCGTTTTTTTTTTAAGAGTTCTAACGCAACGGTTAGCACGTTAGTTAATACTAGTTCTAATAAAGAAATATAAAACACTAGATTGATTTTTATATGTTTTAAAAGTTTTAAATAATAATTAACTTTTCTTATAACTATTTTAATCTTAAATAGTCTTATCTTTTTATAATCTAACTTATTTAATAGTTTTATTATTTTAATATTTTATTTAAAAAGATAAACTTTATTCTTTCTCTTAAGTCTTAGTCTTTTAAGACGTTTTTAGTTATAATAAAATACTAACTATTTAATATAGAACTAGATATTTATAAATAGTTGTTTATAAAGCTATTTTAATCGGTCTATATCGATTTTTATATAATATACGTCTTTCTTAATAGTTCTTAGTTTATAATATATAATAAGATAATAACTATAGTTTACTTTAAAAGATAAGACTTTAGTTATTTTTATAATTACGTTATTATATATAAATTAAGCTATAAGTAGTAATACTACTTAGTTTATTTATTAGTAGTCGACGTAGTATCTTAAGTATTACTTTAGGACTTAGTTAATACGTTTTATTTATTTATTTATTTATAAGTAGAACGATATTAATATCTTATAATAAGTTCTTAATAAATTAACTAAGGATTATTAAAATATAAAAGTAAAAAGCTTGTCTTTATTTATAATAAATTCTTTTAGTATTTTATATTATATAATAATAATCTTAATAATTATATTTATAAGTTGTTTTACTATTAATACTTTTAAATAAGGTACGAAG